>VWZI01014933.1:170991-388924 GCA_013396835.1 Psilopogon haemacephalus
TACCATCCCCAAGTAAAAAAACACAGCAGAATAAAACCAGCAGAGTTATTGTTAGTTAAAGCCAAATGCAGTTATCTTATTAACCCTATGAAGCAGACACAATGAGCTGTTCCCTCTGTCCCAAACTTAGAATGCTCCAATCTAACATTGTTACCTCAGAAATGCAAGACCCTGGAGAAAGTGGAAACGCTTTCTTCCCTTGGGTAGGAAGTTGATGGAGATAAAATCTGTACCTAGAGTGACCTCTTTGCACTCTCTGTGAACAGTGATACAAATTTCCTTTGTGCTTGCTTCGTGAGACAGGCCTATACATGCTTGGTATTGTGCCAATAGATGTGAAGAAAGAAAGGCACTGCTTGAAAAGCAGACCATGGTTCTGAACCTGATGCTGAGCTGCCAAGTGCATTGTAAACAAACATGGTGCACATGACCTTAGAATTTAAACTTCTGTATACATAAAATTAGTTTCATTGTCATCTCAAGTGATATAGAGACAGTATTTTCTACATCAGCCCTTATGATGACACCTATTTAGGGTCCCTGCCAGCACAACCTGTGCTTTAGGTGTGACAACTTGAAACTTGAAAGGGAGCTAAATTCAGGCCTGTTATGGGCACTAAGGAGTTGCTCTACAAGCATAATTACATCTTGTAGAATAATTTCCTTTCTCTAAGCTACGGTTCCTTAGAGTGTATGCCAAGAATAGATATCAATGTGACAGGTTCATTTCACCCCTCAAGGGCACAGCTGCACCTCTTCCACAGGATTAGCAGTCTTCTAAATTGTTGGAAGGCAAGAGGGAAGAACTACAGCTCCTCCTTTCAAAAAAGCGTGCAAGGACTGACAGTATAGTATTTCTTGATAAGTCTGAAAACTGTCTAAATACTAGCAAACAGTTTTTCATCTGGGAGATTGAAATCTTGAGACTACTTCTTCAAGAGAAAGCGGGTATAAATGGATATAAACTTAACAATGACATTTTGGGACCCATGTCAGTTTGTTTTGCTGACTAGATGTATCTGTGGAAATAAGATCCTCATAACTCAGGAATGATCAGGTCCCATGGGGCTCTAGGGGGTATATTTCACATGTATACAAAAGATTATGTACTTTAACAACAATTATTAACTAGATTGTACATTTATCTTCTCCAACAGGTAACAGCCTCAAGAAATCAGAGTAAGTCACACTTAACAAATGGAGCTCTCAATGTTTCTAGGAGTAGTGAAAGAGGTTAACGTCGTCGGATCAAATTGACACATTTATGGAATGTATGGTATTTAATCAAAAGCTGTGCTCTAGGAGCTGAAGTGCCTTATTTGATACAACTGGCATGAGTAGACCAAAACAGTCCTAGAAGCCTTTGGAAATGTAGAATAATGGCAGCAAAATACGGTCTGTCTTCTGAAAATGCTTTCGATATTCAAATTTGCCTTTCTTTGGGGCTTGAATTGCAGCATGAATTTTCCAGTAATTGTAATCAATCATGTTTTGTTTCTCTTAAAGCTTAGCTGTGAGAATTTAAAATAAAAGGGGTTAGCTCACTTCATCTGAGATCAGGTATTAAGATACAAATGTAGAGTTCTAGATAGTTAAAATCTGAAATAATTCTGAGACAGTGACCTTCACATATAATCTGAGATTTGAACAGAATTGAGAGCCTCCCTCTTCCTAGATCTAAAACTCTGTAGCTGACTGGGTGCTGTCATCCTACTGGGTGCTGTAATTTTCCCCAGCTATTTCTGACAGTGTACAGTCTGGGAGCTACTGCTAAGATCAAAAAGCAAAAATCTCTGAATTTTCTAATTTTGTCAGGTTGTCTGTCTCAGAGAGCACCAGCCCAGTATTCGAGACCTATCGTGGCCCTCATACGTCCTCACACAGGTCTTGAAAGCAAAGTTCTGTTGGACTTTCACATATGGTTTTACCTACTACACATATGAAGCTTCCTTCAGGCCTTCTAGGAAAGCTTTGTTTGAAAGCTGTCCATGAAAAATATAGCTTGATATAATTTGTTTTCATAATTTAAAAAAAAAATCCAAATTAAAAATCCCTATGCATTCATCACTGAAGGTGCACAGCTGATGATTACTTGCTGTATGATGCACTAGTCCTTTAGATTTCAACTAATCATACAGATTAGCAACACATAATGTGAGCACTGAAAAACTGTGTGATAGGGTGTGCTAGTTTGAGGGGTCTCAGTTTCAGAAGATGACAAAGTCTCATCCCAGGGGATGGACGAAGTCATCCCTGGAAATTGTAATTTTCTTATTCAATCCCATAATCCTGCTATTGCTTTATATGTAGGCAGCAAAGTGATAGAGTGTGCTAGTTTGAGAAGTCCCAGGTTAAGAAGACCACAGAGAAAAAGTCCTATCCTAGGGGACAGTCCTACTGGTCCCTGGAAATTGTAGTTTTCTTACTCAATCCCATAATCCTGCTATCACTTTATACGTGGGCAGCAAACTCAATCTTTCTCTTTTCTCTCCCTTCCTTCTGGCTCTCCAGAAGGAGTCTTACCTATGTAACTAATGGGGAAGGAACCTGCCTGCAGTCTCCAATGCTGCAGTGAACTTTGAGCTGCACAGTCAGGCCTGCTTGCACCTAACAGGAGACAATGTGGGGGGAGGAAACCAGCACTGGGGCTTTGGTGGTTTAGCCTGGTTCGGGGGAAGGTTTTGGGGGAAATCTCGTGTTCTACTGTCACTATGAACACAAAGACAATATATGAGGGAATGGGAATATGACCTTTCTCTGTCATAAAGAAAAGAATTGCCAAGAAACAGGATGTTAGGTTTTTCTCCAGCCTCAAAGAGCCCACTATCCACATCATAGCAACAGTGTTTTAAGGAGCTGTTTATGAGACCAAGCACAAATCTTCAGATAATTTTAAACTAACTTCTCTTCTGGTCTTTGCTTAAAATTTAAATGAGCTATTCTACTCTATAAATCACTGGTTCCAAAGAAACCTGAAAGAAAATATTTGTCCTTTAAAGTTCCAGGCAAAAGCATCTCAAATACAATGTAACCAAGAGAATAAACAAAATAATGAAAACTCTTATCCTTTTTTTCTAGGAATTTCTATGCATCTGAAGAAATTTTCACAGAGAAGAAAACTAAAAAGTGAGTTAAGTTCAATTCTGTGTGTACTGTCTTTGCATATAGAACAAATTGTGCACTACAATGCAAGTTTATAATTTTATGTTTTCTGTTCTTGAAGGTCATCAGAAAAGAAAGAAAACAGTATTCGTGTTGGCTTCTTTCAGCTGGTAATGAAAGCAATGGAGATAAATAATTTATGTGTATTATGCTGCAGAAAAAGTGATGGTAACTTGTATGGGGTTTTTGGGGGGAAATAGCTGCCACTAAGCCAAACTTTCAAGGATTAAACTATCTGGCATGAAATGATGCCAGTAAACTCAATGGCAATTTAATAGAACCCTTTGTCATTTTGTCAGCTTGGTATCGATTATTGATATTTTGTGTCACAACTGATTGTTAAACACATCATATTTAACCTAGATAAATAGGGGAAAAAAGACATCTAGGTGACCTCAGTATATTCTTATTTTTGCCAAAATTTTGTAGTGTGATATTTGGTAGATAATTTAGCTCCCATGTAATTGTTCCATGGTTATTAGAAAATTTGGCAACTGTAATGTCTAGCTTTTGGTGGGTTTTGGAATCCCATAGAGTGTATTTAAATGTTAAAATTAATGTAGTAGAGACATATTCAACCCAGCTGCATCAAGCTAACAGGTGTTATTACCTCTGTTTAGCATGTAGTCTAGGCAATTTGCCTCTAATGTGTCCAAATTAAATATGGTCTTTACTGCTGTACTGAGCTAATGCAGTTACATCCATGTGGCATGTACTCTAGCTAAGTATCTCAACTCTGAGGTGAGGGAACAGTGTGTTCACACAGAGGGCTATGTCTGTCAGAGAGGGGTCTGAATTCTGTAGCCTGTTTTGCACAGAAGTTTGACTCCTAATGTGCAGTTGGTAAACATGACATGTTTGCACAGAAGATGAGCTGAGAGATTAGGTGTTACATATCTGTCTGCTTTCTGTGTGTTTGTTGTTTTTTCTTTAATCAAAGTAGTTCCTAGACCTCTTATGAGCAAGATTTCCAGAACACTGGCAGTGCTACAGCTTTCTTCTGATTTTTTGGTTATAGAAAGGCCTTCTATTTATTTAGCTTTTCTGTTAACCAACTTGTTTTTTCCTTTAGCTTGTCTCTGCTCTAATGTTTCTTTCCCATACGCACTCCAAATTTCCACTTTTTCTTCTCTTAGACACACTATAGCACCTACAGAACCTGTTCAGGTTCTTCAGTGGGCTATGATTCCTCTTTACACTCCTATTTCAAAATATATAGCATATGATCCTGATATTCCGTATGGACAATTTGATACAGATAGATATATATACATAGACATACATGACTTCAACCTCACAATCAGAGTTCACACAATGAGGACAAAGGTAACTTAAATCAATGTATCTTTGCTGAGTCGCCAGCTGCATATGTGAGTATTCTTGGCCCATGACAAATGTAAGGTCATAGAACTTAGCTCAGTCCTTTCTTTTTTAGTGATGATATTTTTATACACTTCTCATAGATTAAGAGCCAGTGGCAAACTTCCTGGCTCAGCCAACACAGTTTAGGATATTAACTATGAAAACTTGCTCCATTTAGTTGGTTTTCTGCCACAGCATTGCAGACCTTGGAGAAATTGGCTAATTCTATTCAGAGGTTCTGCATAATTCCCTAAAGCTTTTTTCCCCCCTTTTCCTCTCTCTACTTCCCCACAGGAAATTTGGAAAGCAGACTATATATGAATTTGAATGACTATTCTTAATATTTTATCTAGTTTCTGGGATGATGATAATGTGGAACGATATGGAGCTATTAATGTTATATGATAATACATTCATTAACACGGTCAGGTTCTGCTGCCAACCAAAAGTGAGCTCATAATAATTTATGGGCCTGTAATCGAAGGTGCATTTAGATTAGACTGGGGATGGTGTTTTGTCTTTGTTGTGTATTGAAGATAATTCTGAAACTTAAAGAGGATGAGACCCTGTCTGATCTGACTAATTAATGATTTATCAGCATACAACCAGCATGAAGACTGTCTCTCAGCCAACACTGTATTTTTTTTCTTTCTCTTCAGTTTCGATTTTCTTCATCTATGGAAATTTTAATGATGGTTGTTGGTAGTTTCTGTGCTATTATTCATGGAGCAGCCCAGCCAGGTGTGTTACTTGTGTTTGGTGCAATGGCTGACACATTTATTGCATATGACATTGAAATGCAAGAGCTTAAAGACCCAGGCAAGATATGCGTAAATAACACCGTAGTGTGGATTAATGGTACTATTCATCAGGATGAGAAGAATGACACAATAAGATGTGGGTAAGTAGTACACCTATTTGTGGGGTTATTTTACCACCTTGGTTATTATGGTTTGTTAGAGAATGTGTTGCTAGTGAAGCTTACATTTTCTGTTCATGAGGCAGAAAAGGGGTGTGATTTTTCTTAAACAATCCTGCCTGAGATAGAGACATTACCTGAAGGGAGGGAAGGTCTGCTTGGGTTTTGGTCTTTCAGCTACAGATGTCAGCAAGGATATAATTTGATCATGCATGTTGTGATTACACAAATCTGCTACACATCTGAGTTCATTAATCTGTTTTCTCTGATGTCACCATGGGTAGTAATGACTTCTGGTCATTCTGGTTAGGACTTAGATCCAGAGTGCCAGCTAACTTCTGATCAAGTTAGCTAAATTTTTGTCATTGAAGAGAAATGAGCACTTCCAGGATGCCATTTGTCTTAGCTTATGTGAGATATCTAAGGGAGGTCAGATAACTGCCCTGTAAGAGTGCCTGTTTCTTTCCATTAACTATAATAAATGGAGTATAGATGATTCATTTAGACACAGATATCTGTCAAAGCCAAATCTGAACCTGTAACCTTTCCTGAGGCTCACTTTTCAGTGCATCATTTCAGGATTTTTCTAATCCCTGACTGACATTTAATTAGATATTTAATTATAATTAAATTTTACTTGTCCAGAGGTCTTTGAAACTGAGAGGGTTTCACATTCTTAGATGTAGGTGGCTGGGCCCAAATTATTTGCACCAGGCTGTCTGAGCCAGCCTTCCAAGATGGGACTGGCAGATAAAATACAGGTTTTGCTGCAGGATCCGGCAGGATACATTCAGAGAATCACAGAGTAATAGAATGGTTTGAATTGGAAGTGATCTTAAAAATTTTCTAGTTGTACTTCCTCTATAATGGGCAGGGACAGCTTGCACTAAACCTGGTTGCTCCTCTTCTTTTTATTTAATTCAAATCAAATCAAATCAAATCAAATCAAATCAAATCAAATCAAATCAAGCCTTTTCCAGTCTGAATCCATCAGCATTTGTCCTGCCACTATATGTTTTTGTAAAAAATCCAGCTATCCTGTAGGTCCCATTAAGTACTGGAAAGCTGCTAAAAGGTCTCCCTGGAGCCTTCTCTTCTCCAGGTTGAACAACCTCAACTCTCTCAGCCTTCATAGGAGAGTTGCTCCAGCCCTCTGATAATCTTTGTGGCTCTCCTTGGACTCTCTCCAACAGATCTATGTCCTTCTTAAGTTGGCACCCCAAAGATGGACATAGTGCTCTAGGAAGGGTCCCATCTCCCTTGACCTACTGGTTTAGCTTCTTCTGATGTGGCCCAGATTACAGCTGGCTTTCTGAGCTGTAAGTGCTGATTTCTGGGTCATGTTGAACA
This sequence comes from Psilopogon haemacephalus, assembly GCA_013396835.1. Classification (NCBI taxonomy): domain Eukaryota; kingdom Metazoa; phylum Chordata; class Aves; order Piciformes; family Megalaimidae; genus Psilopogon; species Psilopogon haemacephalus. The sequence goes on from VWZI01014933.1 coordinate 177,785, forward strand.
TCCTGTCAACCAACACATCCAAGTCCTTCTCCTCTGGGCTGACCTCTCTCTATTCTCAGCTTATATGTGTGCTTGGGATTGCTCCAACCCATGTGTAGGACTTTGCACTTGACCTTGAACTTCATAGTTGCACAAGCCTGTCAAGGTCCTTCTGGATGGCATCCTTTCCTTCCAGCATGCCAGCCACACCACACAGCTTAGTGCTGTCAGCAAACTTGCTGAGGATGCACTTGATGCCACTGTCAGGGCAGTGTTAAATGCTTTGCATGGGTCCAAGTATGTGATGTTCGTTGCTCCTCCCTTATCCACCAGTGCTGTAACTCCATCACAGAAGGCCACCAAATTCATCAGGCACAATTTGTCCCTAATGAGGCCATGTTGGCAGTTACCAATCATCTTGCTATTTTCTGTGTGCCTTAGCAGAGTTTCCAGGAGAATCTGCTCCTCTATCTTAATTAAAGCATAGAAATGGTACTGGATATGTCCAGGCACCTGGGATATTTCTGTGAATGTTTTCTGCAAGAGAACAGGAGAACAGGTCAGGTGCATAGTGCTCCTTTTTTTGGCTTAAAATTTCAGTGTACCAAATTCTGGGTAAATGGAATAGAATTTTTTAAACATCTGCATGCTGTTTAAAAAAACTTTTTCTAAAAGTATAACTGGTAACTGACTTAAAATGACTATTTCAAAGTGATCTAAATGAAGCAACAGAACTCAGTGCCCTTCACTCATATTAGGAATAACTTCTTACTTCTAACTGAGCTAAAATAAATGATCATTTGAGATTAGCAAGCTTATGGTACAAAGTTATATTTGAATTGACTTTAGCAGCCCTTATTTCTCCCTGTGAAACACTATTTAAATCTGAATTTTATCAGTTGGCACAACGGCATAAAGCAAGTTCACTCAATATCTGATGGAAAGTCATTGGACAACTCTTCCCTGAAACACTCTCTTACTTGTACTTTTTTGGAATGTGTAGCCTGATGAGGTTTCTTAGAGACTAAAGGTCTGCTCCAGGGGGATAAACATTTTGTGGTACCTGCCAGTATCCTATGCCAGCAAAGGCAGAGCTGGCAAAGCACCCACTATTAGCAATAGCCTCAGTACTGGAAAACAGTGTCTCTGATAGCAAAACAAGCTCAATGCCTTGTTGCCATGACTCTTATTTGAAGAAATGCCTCATTAGAGATCTATGAGAACCTGGAAACAATACTGCTAATTTTTTTTTTTTCCAGGCTGCTGGACATAGAAGAAGAAATGACCAGGTTTGCAGCTTATTATGGAGCAATTGGTTGTGCTGTGCTTGTGTTAGGATACCTCCAGGTCAGTATTTTGTTCCCTATTTTGAGTCCAAAGTTTAAAATCACTAGATAATGAAATTTATAATAATTACATTTCCTTTAGTATCTTAGCTGCCCATTTGAGCAGAGCAGATGCTTTGGTTCTTGTCCTATTGGATGAAATATGTTAACCCTGGCAATCTGAAAAATCCTCGGAGTTGTGCATGTGTATCTTTGTACAGGGATATATTTTACCCAGCCTGATGAATGGATGCTCCTCCCTTCACACCACGAGAAATAACTGCTGCCCAAGTGTAGCTTCTATGGGATCCACATGCCCTCTCAAAATAACAGCTGAAGGGCACTCAGATTCCCAGTAGGCATCTCAACTGTCTTGAGACCTATATTTCTACTACAGAGATATTGGAGAGTAATATTAGTACAAAACTACTACTGAAGAAGAATCACATCATATATATTCTACAGCAATGGTTCAATCCTTATGACAATCGCTTGAGCAGTTCCTGGATAATCTGCTAAAAGGCCCACTGCTTTTGAAGCTTTTTATAATTGCAAAAATCACCTGTAATTCTTCTTCCTGAAAACTATCCCAGCCTTTTGTTGAGATAGGATGGCTGCCATCCCTATATTATTTACAGCTGTTAAGTGTCAACATTTCTTTTCAATCACATTCATGCAACAGAAAAAGCAAATTGACTTCCATCTCCTCTCTGACTGCTAGAACTGAGACAAATGCTTGATCCAGACACTTCGCAAAATTGTTGAATTATTTAAACATCGAAGACATAAAGTGACAATTGTATCTGTGTAGATAGAATGCGTTGTACCTGAATAGCAATTTTGTCAATAGCCCAATTGCTCTTTCTCTTTTGTTGGGAGTACAAAGGCTTTCTATTGAAATTTATCAGCCACGTCATTCTCTTCCAGATCTGCTTTTGGGTTACGGCTGCAGCTCGTCAGATACAGAAAATCAGGAAAGCTTATTTCAGAAAAGTAATGCGAATGGAGATAGGCTGGTTTGACTGCACATCTGTAGGAGAACTGAACACCCGAATTTCTGAGTGAGTAATCTAGAAAAAAAATGCATATGCTACAGAGAACATTTTGCATCTTCTTCCAAACACAACAGAGTGCCAATAGCTAGGCATTTGACAAACACCTTCTTATGTAAAATACAGCTGTTCCTGGAAGCAGGTACCAGGATGATCCCCTCCTCTGTCTTCAAAGTGACTTGTCTGTCAGTAAATATGTATGATGTGTATGGGGGAGAGGAGGATTTTTTTTTTTTTTGCCGATTTGTTCTGTCCTTAGCTTCTCTTCCTGTGTCCAGTCCTTTCAGAGTGACCTGCAATTTGTCTGCCAATGCGTACTCCTCTGAAGCTGGAGATGTGGGTTTCAAACACTTTCTTACTTCCCAAGAAATGGAAAATACATTAGGGGCACACTTTACTTTTCTTTGCTTTTAAAAGAGTGAGCCTTAATATTCTACTAAGGAAGGTACAAGCACCTACCTTTAGATAAGGACCTAAGGTAGATGGAGAAACCTTTCTATTCTGTCTAAACCTTTGTCCCTGAGAAAACCAAGGTTTAAAGCTTGCCTCTTTTCTTAGTGGTTTACAGCTGTTTACAGATGAAGTCAGCTGTGCAGTGAATATTCTGGCTCTAGGTGGCTCCCTCTTCTCAGGCGTGCCTGCGGGGTAGTCACATTTGCAAAAGGTTTTTCTGTAGTTGAAGGGGATTTTATTTGTCTTTACGTACTGCCCAGGGGTATCTAGACCTTTCTGTTCTTTCTGTGGTGTTCTTTGTATGAAGGAAAAATACTAAGTGCAAGTTGCTGTGAAGAATTTCTCTGGCAAAATATAGGAACTGAGGATGTATTTATTTAATAAATAACATTTAGTTCTCAGGGTTTCTTTTTTTGACCAGCATTGTCCTGCATCTACAAAAGCTTCCTGACTGCAAACAACCCCTCCAAACCAACCCACAAAATAAAAAAGCCCCCACCACTCTGCAGAAGAAATATTAAGATATTTTCCAACTAAACACTTAATTTTTTCAATAGAGGACTAGAATTTCACTCAATATATCAATGACCTAACAACTCTGCACTTTAAATATCAACATCACTTGCTCCTTTTTATTCCAGGAGTTCCCAGGTCTTCTAATCTCAAGTGTGAGACAGTGGCCAAGAGTGGCTTTAAGATATTTTTTTCCTGTGTTGGCAATGCAAACAAACGAAATCTGCGGCTGCCCAGGGGCTGCTGCATCACTGTCCCCTACATGAGACATCTGTCATGTTTTCCCACTGGCTCTGGTGATAAAGTAGTCCTCCAAAGTTTTCACACTCTCCATCTTATAGAGAAAAAAAAATCCTATCTCATTGGGTAGAGAAAGAAAAGGGGAGATGTCAGAGAAGACGGTCACAACCCTCTTTCCTTTCTCTGCCCCTCCAGCAAAGTAGTACTGTTCATTCTCAATCCTGGATGGGACAAATGCTACATCAGCTATACTGTTTTTCCACTATCAGACAACTGCATCCAACTGGGATATCTCTGTCTCCTCCTTTGAATCAGCTGGTGGACAGTAGCTAAAACCAGTCAGTGACTGAGTCTGCTCACAGGACAGCTTTTCTGAGGCAAAACCCCAGTATCTTTGCAGTATTCATGCATAAAAGCCTTCTGCAATTGTAAAAATGCCAGGGTCTTTGGAAGAGGTGAAGGTGGAAAGAGTTGGGATGAAGAGGGTCTATTTGCAAGATCAGCTAACCCAAATGTCACCAGTGCCAGCAACACAAACAAAAGATATGCTCACCCATCTTCTGATGGATTTTATTGTTTTGGGGGTTTTTATTTTTATTTTTTCTTAATTTCCTTTTTTTTTTTTCCCCAGTGATATTAACAAAATTAATGAGGCTATTGCTGACCAAGTAGCAATCTTTATCCAGCGCTTAACAACCTTTGTGTGTGGATTCCTACTAGGATTTATCAGTGGCTGGAAACTGACCTTGGTTATTATTGCAGTTAGCCCTCTGCTTGGGGTTGGAGCAGCTGTCTATGGCTTGGTAAGTGAAATGTAAGAGGTTTGTGTTAATGTAAGATGGGCAGGAATGGTCATACCATTCAGCTGGGCAAATTAGTGGAAGAGGAGGTTATTAGACCCCTTTGAAGTCAAGAGAAGCAGATCATGGTCACAGTACAGTGGAGAGGTGTGTGTGTGTTGTGGTGGGGAGGCAGGCTTTGTTTCCATTTTGCTTATTCTGATTCCCAGAATAATAAACTCTGCATGTGTCAGCACACCTTTTATTGGATCTTATGGATTGATAGTGTGGTTGCTGAGATGAGAACCTGGCCTACATCTTCTCTCTATTACTACATGCCTGGTTTAGATGGTTACTAGACATAGGACTTGATTTCTTTATGTAGATTAGAGACTTTTTGGAATTATCTATTTTCAGAGCTGTAAAATAGTTGAAAGCCACTACTTAAACTTACATGTCCTTGTTCCTGGTAGCTGCTGTGTCCTCTCCCAGTTGTTTGCATTTTGCTCCTCCATCTGCTCCCTACCAATGCCCTGTCACTGTGCAGAAAACGGACAATGAAGAAGGAAACTGCAGCATTGTCTGCTTTTTCATCTTCTCTCCCAAATCCAACAAGCCTGGGCAGCTCCTGCTCCTTCACTGCACTCTTTCATACACTGCTCTTTATGTTCAGCCCTTTGGCTGTCTCACTTTCTCCATGTCAGGGACAGTTTGCTGTCATTTTGCTATCAAACCTCTAATGTAGTAGACTAATTTCTCATTTTTCTACTCTCCTTTAGCAACTTGTGCTGGCTGCAAATAGATGACATGTATGCTGACTCGGTGTAAGGTGGAAGAGTGGAATCCTGGCAGGGAATCAAGGAAACTCCAAAGTGCCTTGTTCCTTCACTTGCAACTTCTTTCTGAGCTCATTCCCCTTTTTGTTTGCAATTTTCTCCTCCTCATTCTTATTTCTCTGTCTCATCTCTTCCCATTCCATATTCAGTGTTAAATTTAAGTCCCCTCATCAGTTTATACCATAATGAAAACAGACCCAAGGTCAATTTAGCCTGATTTCCAGTCTCCAAATGTGGCTAACTGGGGCAAGGTATTTGAAGACAGAAAGCAAATAAAAACATTTTAGAATTTCTAGTGATATGTCATTCCCAAGCCAATGCAGTATGTTTATATAGAATAATAATGGCTACATTTTCTTCCATTAGTTTGAGCTTCTTTTTTTTTTTCCGAGCATAAATAAGATTCTGGCATCCAGTGTGCTCTGGGCTGCTCTCTAGAGATCTGTTTGCTGTCAGCTGAACTAATAAAGTACAGTGGTGGGCAGCATCTGTTTCCTCCCCAGTCAGTACCATTACCTCTTATTCCTGAAGCTGGGATATGATCTGCCAGAGTAGCTAAAGGGCTGTTCTTGCTGATTAAACTTGCACATCCTCCCACCATACACTAATCCTCAGCCTGCAGCCTGTTTAAGCCCAGATAGCAGCAGGGAGAGAGTGAAAGCAAGCACTGACAGCTGCCCTTTCTAGCTACCTGAAGCAAAGCTGTTGGCCAAAGGGCTAACTGCTCTGTAGAACATACACTACAGAGGTGTACGCCCTAATACTAGAAGACAAAAGTCTTTGAGTGGCATGCCTAGCAAAGGCCTGCTTGGAGCAGAAATGACCTCATGCAAACTAGACAGCACAATGTGACAGCACTTCTTATGTTTTTGTAGGCTGTGGCAAAGCTGACAGGCCGAGAATTACAGGCTTATGCAAAAGCTGGAGCTGTGGCTGATGAAGTGCTGTCATCCATCAGAACAGTGGCTGCTTTTGGTGGGGAGAAGAAAGAAGTTGAAAGGTTTGTATGGACAAATTGTAATGTCTCATTTCTTTTTCCTGTAGCAATGTGACGCTGTAATGTACTTCGGAGTCATAGCATCTTGTCTCTAAATTCTACAACAATGACAATTTTTTAGCTTTGAGAATTATGTGCATATATGTTGCAGAAATTTAGATTTCAAATAACATTACATATGCAAAACCAGTTTCATAATTCGGTGAAATAAAATAGCAATGTTATCTTCAAGTCATTCCCACTTGCAGGAACACACTGCCAAATTTTCTGCTAAACTTTGTCTGCTGTCACTTTTCCAGCACATTTGAAAACTTTGAGTGATTTAAAGCCAAGTAAGTGAACCAGTTCCAGTGAGGCATAATGATTGAAGTCTGTCTCTGGAGGCATTCAAACCCCACCTGGACATTGTTCCTGGGTGATTTAATCTAAGTGATCCTGCTCTAGCATGAGGATTAAACTAGATGATCTTCAGAGGTCCCTTCCAACCCCCACCATTCCATGACTCTGTGATTTGGTGATGTTAAGCTGCACATTTGTCTTAAATTCATTTAAAACGTAACACAGACACAGGAAGTGAGCTGAAGCATTTGCCAAATTCTTGAATCCTGTCACTCTGCCAATATCCTAAACCCCAAGGTGAAGTATCTTCAGTGAATGTATTTTTTTCTTGTTTTTTACACTAGAACACAGAAGGATTTTATGGTATGGGAGCAATTCTGGTTTCAGCACTGGTCTCTCACTTCAGAGTGAGAGGTACCGTAGTTGAGTCAGTAGCCAGTCATTGAAGATGACACATTTTGCTGGTCTTTGCTTGTCTTAAATGTTCAATGAAATTCATTTCACTCCTTTTTATGCCTTTCTACAGATATGATAAAAATCTGGTGTTTGCTCAGCACTGGGGAATTCGAAAAGGAATAATAATGGGATTATTCACAGGTTACATGTGGCTTATAATTTTTCTGTGTTATGCATTAGCCTTTTGGTATGGCTCTAAGCTTGTCCTTGAAGATGAAGAGTATTCAGCTGGCACTCTTCTGCAGGTATCCATTTTAGCTTCTATGGGCTGTTTCTTAAAACGTTACTTACGGAGTATGTATTTGTAGCACTTTGGTATCTGGTAGCTCAGTGGTAACAGGCATTCTTAATATATGTATTAAAGTTTGTGACACAATGGGATGTTTTAAAATAATAAATCTGAAATTCGGAATGCTGCCTATTGCAACCACAATAACGCTTTTATTTGTGAGCATGCTACAGAATTGACACAGGGCTGAAACTGGCAGAATTTCTTGTTTTGTGAGTCAGTATCTGGCTTCTGGGATAGAGGCTTCTCTGAAGAACTCACTTTATTATGAAAAATCACATTATGGTAAAGAAGAAAACTATTCAAAGAAAGTTTAACTATATCTAACCTTTTTCACAAACAGTTTCTATTCCTTTGACTCACCATTTTTTGTTCTAATTGCTGACTCATCTCTACAGATGACAAAGAATATGTAAATATATACGGTGATAAAACCATACATGGCTGTAGCTCCTGCAGCATATACAAGAAAAACCTACTACCCTTGTTAGCTTGCACAGTAACAGTGAGCATGTTGGGTACATGTTACTGTTCACCTGCACTGATAGAATAATGGCACCTACAATAATAACGAATCCAGTGTTGGTAGCAACCCTTACTGTTAATTTCTGTATCAGATGGATGAAAAATATTCTCTGTAGCTGGTACTGTACCTGCTCCAGAAGTAAGTTTGTGAGTATTGTATGAGACGGGAACTGCAGTATACAAAGTAAGAAGTGTTTTAATTTTCTTTCTGGTTTTGAATTGTTGTAGCCTTTCACCTGCTTGCTAGTAAAAGATATCTCCAAAATAATCTACTTGCTACCAGTTCCAGCTCTTGTTTCAAGGCACAGAGACCCAGTCAAGCTGAAGTGCCTTGAAGTGTCAGTGGCACCTCAGTGGGTACATGTGATTTCAGGCCAGCTGATTTATTTCAGTATGAAAGCAAAGTTGTGCAAGACAGTGAAAATCCTTTCTAAAATGCTTTTTTTTTGCTTTCTTGTGGACTAATTATGCTCATGTGGTGAATCATTGCAGCCCAGCTGATGCAGAAGTCATCGTTAAGCCACTGTAATTTGATTTGCCTTTCTAAACTCTGAGCTGTAATAAAAATGTGACATTATATTTTCTTAATTTCTTTTTCCACTTCTTCAGGTTTTCTTTGGTGTTTTAGTAGGAGCTTTAAATCTTGGACAGGCATCTCCTTGTCTAGAAGCCTTTGCCACTGGCCGTGGGGCTGCAACGAATATTTTTGAGACAATAGATAAGGTAAGTAATGCATTTTGAATGTGTATTACTCTGTAGTAGGAAAAAAAAAAAAAGGCTCAAGCACTAACAGTTTAATTACACCATTTTTTCTTCATTTACACAGTATATTAGAGAAAAATCAAACATGCAATAGAAAGGTCTAGTGACATGCATGCTCAGAGAGGGCATTGAACAGGGATTTCAACTGGCCTGTTTCTGAATAACAAAGTTTTACTTCTTGCTGTCCTTTCTCTTTACATAAGATCACTGATTAGTGGCAGTAATAGCCACCTTAAAGCCAAGCTCGCACCCTCTGGGTACCATCAAAAGATGTGGCTCTCTCAGCATTAGTGGCGAAGGCAGCCTCTGTCTCCTGTCCCAGGGCAACCCTGAGTTAAAATGGGAACACATCAGCAAAGGCACAGTAGCCATAAGTGTAGACAGATGGATATTTGAAATAAGGCTGTATGAGAAAGTCTGAGAACTGCTGGCATTTATTGATGAGGATTCCTTTATTTGTCTGTATACATTTAATGCTTGGCAAAATACTGCAGATTTCTTAGCAGTATCTAGTATCTCTGGTCATTGACAAGCTTTATTGTGCTAAAAGATCTGTAAACTCATTAAAGTGCTGCTTGTCTTTTACAGAGTACATGAGGGTCCATAAAGAAGGCTAAGGGGCTAGGGTAATGCTAATGGCCTTTTTAGTAACCCTTCAGTGTTCTGTAATGATCATAAGACATATGTTTTATAAATGTACTTCATAAGATAAAGCCCTAAGATAAAATGAAAGAGAGATTAATATGGGAAGTGTTATTTAGAAAAAATATTTTAAAAGCACAAAGTAAGAATTAATCACAAAATTTAGGATAAGGCCAACTCAGATAATCTTAGGGTAAAAAAGCAAAGTGAAGTGAGGTTTCATCTATTTAGAGAAGGAGTGACAAAGTAAGATCCACCTGCTTGCTGTATCTGTAGATCTGTGATTTTACAGTAAAAGCACAGCTCTGCCCTGATACAGATTTTTTTTCATTCACTAAAATTACAGCCATGCTGATGTTCACATTTGCAGGATCAGTGAAACTTTTCTTTACATCTTAGCATCTGAATCTAAGGAAGATACACTTCTAAAGAGGAACCAATCTTTCAGTTCCTAGTATGTTAGAACATACACATACAAATTACATATTGAATTTCCATTTTATCTGTTAGGCTACATAAAAAACAAACAAACAAACCAAACAAAACCCCCAAGCCAAAAAAACCCCAAAAAACCAAACCAAACCAAAACAAAACAAAAAAAAACCCCAACCAAACACATGCACATTTCAATTAGCTGATATTGGTGTTGCTATAGTTTTTACTAATTCTCTGTATTCCATGCCTCAAAAATTAAAAATTTATCATTAGAAAATCTTATTTCTTTGGAATTCCTCAAATTTCTCTTAGTTCTCTGCTTGTGTCTAGAAGCCCACAATGCCAAAGGCTTGGCCAAAAATATGTGAGACCCAAAGCATTTCATGGGAAAACGTTAAGTCACGATCCCAGGTTTGAGGACTGAGTGTGCAAAGACAGATGTTTTAAATGAGAAGTATTGAAGCGTGCAGCTTTTCAGCTATGATTGGTTGTTCATTGCTGTAGGACAGTGCTCATATGACCAAAGTAGTGCCACTTTATTTCTAAAGAGGTGGATAAATCACCTCAGACAAAATGCCTCACTCAAGCCTGAAAGAAGAAGAAACCACATTCGTTTTACCCTTGCTACCCACCAGTGACAACCCTCATCACTTTGGCCTTCAATTTTATGTCACTTGCTAAGTAGCCCTGGGACAGAGACTCCTGCTGGCTCAGTGCAGCGAAGTGCTGCTCAAACAGAAGTGACATAGCTTTGTGTGATATTGAGAATATTTATCCACTGCAGCAGTGTTGACTGTTTGACAGCAAATATGTAACACAATAAATTCTATCCTAGAAACCCTTAATTGACTGTATGTCAGAAGATGGCTACAAGCTGGATAAAGTACGAGGTGAAATTGAATTTCATAATGTTTCATTCCATTATCCTTCCAGACCAGATGTAAAGGTAATTATTGATCATCCCTCACGTGAATTCTATTACTGTAACAATTAAAATAATATTGGTTCTGCCAGCAATTCCTAGATATTCAGCAGTTTGTTTGCCAGAAGCACAGGCTGCTGTTTATAAGTAGAGTAAATAATTATTCTGTGCAAGGATTCTTACCAGTCTGCTTATTTTACCATTCTAACAGATAGATCCATTGTCATATGTACTCCTTGCTGCTGAACATAAACTCATAGCATTCTCAGACAACTTCACCTGCATGCAGCTTCCCTTACAGTCAGTTACACACTTGTATCAACATCTGCTAGTACAGGACACAAGGTAATAAGCTGAGTGGTGCAAAGAGATTTTGTAAAACTCTTTAGTTGCCGTGGGGATGTGTCAGGTGACCCATTAAAATGCTAGGAAAAGGTACAGGAGCATTGACTGTGTCCTCCATTATTTCTCTGATACTGTGTTTGAACTGAGAAATTCTCCTGGGAAAAGCATAGTAATGGACAAGCAAATGAGTGTTACTGCTTCTAAAGCATATGAAGTATGATTTTTCTACTAATTTTCTCTGTTACATTTTTAATATTTATACTGTAACAGGCATTCATACTACATGCTCTTTAAAGGGGACTTATTGTCAAATTCTCCAATGGTACTGACTTGACTAGCTCCTAATGATGAACAGGAACAAAGTTCCATCATGGCAAGAAGTGCTCTGCGTTTATAAATTCTTCACATATGTAAAAATAGTTGGCTTGCTTTCTCCTCTTTCTTTATAGTAGCTTTCTCCTCTTTCTTTATAGTATTTTTCTGAATTTTGTCGAATTGCATTTAATTGTCATTTTAAGATATAGAATATACCCACATAGTTGTATGACTGTGAGAGAATTAGCATGGATAGATTTCCTTTTTTAATTTTTCTGTTTCAGATTTTGGATAACCTTAATGTGGTTATTAAAGCAGGGGAGACAACAACTTTTGTTGGAGCTAGTGGAGCTGGGAAAAGTACAGCAATACAGCTCATTCAGCGTTTCTATGACCCCACTGATGGCATGGTAAGTGTACCAGCCTAGATGGTTTCTCTCTAGCCTTAGGGACTTGAAAGAATAATGTGGTTTCTTCTACAAGATGTGAAGGAAGACTTTATTTTATTTTCATTTTTTCATTTCTAAAATGAATGATCTTTGTGCATTTCAGGGGAGTGTTGGACAGTCTTATAAAAATAATTATGCAAAAGAGAAAGTACAAATGCAGTGCTGAATCTGAATAAAAACTAGACGTATAGATATGATAATTCAGAAGTGACAAAACTTCTATTCTGGAAGACACAGTATTGAACATCTAATCATTTTCCCCTAATATTGCTTCAGTATATGCAATTACCATGCAGCAATGGATTGGCTAAGAATATGAATTATGTCTATTAACAGTTTGATTTAATTTATGTGTTCCCAGTTGGCACAAATCACATACGTAGGGACTTGTACTTGAATTTATAAATGACGAAGAACCAATTTATTGTAAACATATAATTCTGATGATTGCTTTCCAGCTGGTATTATTTCGGAGGCCAAGCAAAAAGAGGTATTAGGAAATTAAATCAAAGAGCACAACTCCTAAGCCAAAAAAACTAGCATATACTACTTTCATTGCCTGCATTTATATATGAAAGCTGTTTCTTACACTGGCTATGGGCATCACACACCCTTCATTTCCATTGTGTCTTTGTCTCTGAACTGGAAGGGATAATGTCTCTGACTTTTTTTTCTGGTTTTGTGGGGGTTTCATGTTTTACTTGGCTTCTGTAGGTTACCCTGGATGGCCATGACATTCGCTCCCTTAATATCCAGTGGTTACGGTCGCAGATTGGTATTGTTGAACAGGAGCCAGTGCTGTTTGCCACCACGATTGCAGAGAACATTCGCTATGGTCGGGATGAGGCTACCATGGATGATATAATCAAAGCAGCCAAACAGGCCAATGCTTACAATTTCGTCATGGACTTGCCACAGGTATGCTGTGCCTTGTAAAATATTTGGCAGAATTTCATGCAAAAATAGAGAAACCTTTTGTCCCTCCTCCCATGCAGTTGTATGTGCTCAGGGGGAAGAGCAGAAGATTAATGTAGATAGTAGGAAGCAACCTTTCCTTCAGATAGAGGTAATGACATCTTACTATGTGTATGTCACCAAGTTAAAAGAAAAACAAAGCAGATTGAGAAGAATTAGTTTCCCAGGTGTCACATGCACAACATTCAGCATCATGGCAACAATCACAGCATGATTTTTTTTTTTTTTCCCCATGCTGCAGAGATCAGTTTCTGCTCAGGCCAGAGTCTCACTAGCCAGCACATATTTTTGAACAGTCTGCTTTGATCCATACAACCTCATCATCTTGTGCAAGAATGCTCTGCTAGTTAGCTGGAGTTTCCTGTTCCTCAGTTCTTTCCATTATGACAGGGCTCTGATCAAGCCCATATTTGATAGTACTGGGCTGTTTATTTTTTAGAATGTTACTTTACCTCCTCAAAATGACGTGTTACACAGTGAACCTGATTGACAGAATTCAAGTACTATTAACTAACGCCAGTATGTACTTTTTATCCTCCATCTATGCATTTCCAAGGCTCCAGGAAACTATTCACAGAAATATTTTGGAAAGGTCCCTGGAAATGGTGAATATAATTATCTTGGCTCTTGGGATGCTAGGCTTTACCTGTTTATTTAATTCTTTACCTGAACTTGATGCCACCTGATGGCCCTGAATCACAGACATGTTAGTCACAGGCCATCAGCCTGTCACAAGTCCAGCTCTGTGGAAAGTTCACTGATGAGTCATCCAGTGGAGAGTGGGCAGGTGTTTCCTCTCCATTTCAGCTTTTGCAGATATAGTGGTATTGAGTCAAATCAGAACATTTCACTTTTTTAAAAAAATCAGTACATACTTTTAGCTTGGATTTGGAATCCCAGCTCAGGCAAAATGACATTGTTCATTATGAAGAAAGTTATTTTATCAGCTGTTCTTTAAATCTGGTGCATTAGCAATGTTTTTGTCTTTCAAAGACAGCAATATTTTAAGTCTACTCCCAGGATGAATCTGAGAGATTTTACCAATGTCTCTGTCAGAAGCTCAACAGACTTTTTTTATTATCTGTTTTGCTTTGGGATTTTTATCTTCACACAGCAATTTGACACTCATGTTGGAGAGGGTGGAAGCCAGTTGAGCGGAGGTCAAAAACAGAGGATAGCTATTGCTCGAGCTCTTGTGCGAAACCCCAAAATCCTGCTACTGGATATGGCCACATCAGCACTTGACAATGAAAGCGAAGCTACTGTCCAAGAAGCACTTCACAAGGTTTGCTATAGCGTACCATAAAGTAGACTTAAAAGGGCAGAAAGTATTTTTATTGCACTCTACAGAGAGTGCTGCTGAATTTCAACAAAGCAGTGAGGAGCTTATTTTAATAGTTGTTTTATATGCACAAATAGAACTGTAGTATTATTTTTCTTATATTGGGACATTAACAGCAATCTGTAGCACCCTTTGCTCAGAAACAGATGATCATCTATGAATGGAGTCCAAGTCAAAGTCAGCTGAAACCACTAGAAAGACTGCTGTTGATCTGACCAAGCTATTGCACCGGTTCCAAGCATTTCTGTTTCTGTCTCGGGAACTGGGCTGTTGTTGTTCCCTGTCAGGCTCACCTTGGCCGCACAGTAATCTCAATAGCTCACCGCCTGTCAACCGTCAAAGCTGCTGATGTCATCGTTGGGTTTGAGCATGGAAGGGCTGTGGAGAGAGGGACTCATGAAGAACTCTTGAAGAGGAAAGGGGTTTATTTCATGTTGGTGACCTTGCAAAGCAATGAAGGCACAGCACTTAACACAGAAGCAACAGGAAGTAAGTGTTTTCTTTTCTTTTATGAAATCATGTAAAATTCCACAGGTTCATTGCTTATTTTTGTTCATTCTACCTTTATGGCTGAATTTTAACATTCATAAAATAGCCCTGGCCAACTGTGTTACTTTCCTAACATAGATCTGCAATACCTAACCTGCATCCTCACACACAATACCCAACATGTCATGGGTCTATTTAGTGCTGACAGTCCAGTCCTGCTGCATTTGATATTCAAGTAAACCACCCTACCTGTCTTAATAGAGGTAGATATGAAGCAAAGCTTCTGGAAATGGAGGTCTAACAGAATGACCTGTTTTATAGTTGTGAAGCATCATGCCTTGCATATGATTATCCTACAAGTGGTAAAAGTAGGGTAACAGCCTTTAGCAGTCACATCCTGAAGTGAGATGGTCCTTGGGTTAATATTCCATTAACTTCAAATACAAAACTTGTGGTAGGTGTAATTGCAGTAGCAAGATTGTATTACACTTCTTGTCTTCTACAGACTATTCCAGTTGTGATTTGGAGACACTGCACTTTCTTGCAGAGTCACAGTGGACTTAACTGAAGACTTCTCTATACTATATTTTACAGCATCAGAAAATGACGTGGATGAGCCAAATCTTGAGAAAGTGCAGTCATTCAGCAGAGGAAGTTATCGGGCCAGTTTGCGGTGAGTATTAAAAATTATTGTAAATCTTAGTAGGCTCCCAGAGCTCTATAATTCATCTCACCATTCCAAAATCCCACCCGTGCTAAAGAATCACTTCTCTGCACGTTGTGCCCAGGGAGGTTGTGGCTGCTTCCTCCCTGGAGGTGTTGAAGGCCAGGTTGGATGAGGCTTTGAGCAACTTGTTCTAGTGGGAGGTGTCCCTGCCTATGGTGGGGGGTTGGAACTGATGATCTTTGAGGTCCCTTCCAACCTAAACCATTCTATGATTCTATGTGTAAAAGAGGGTGGGATGGCTGCAAACATTTTACTAAGACAGTTCGCTTGAAAAGAAATAGTCTGGGTAATACATTACTGCTTGAAGGCCCATGGATAAAGAGCAAGACTTTTAATATTACAACCTTTTCTGTCCGTAGTACCTTCTCTTCAATTCTGGTGTACTGTGTTAATGCTCCATTTTTAATATTACTACCATAAAGCCATATGTTTATATTACCTAATGCACTTGCAGTCCAGCCGCTTGAAAAATTACTTGCTATGCAATTGCTTGAGAAATAGATGCAATATACAAAGATACTTTAATTACGGCTTCTACTTGATGAAAGTTAAAACATTTTACAAGCCAGACTCTCTTGTAGCTAGACACTATTTTTTTAAAGGTAAGTCCAAGTCATACATGTGTCTCCTACATTACAGGGCTATATTTTATTTGGGAGAGAGATAGACTCTTTCAGTATCCTGTTTTGCTGAACTGAATTACTTGGTGGTGATAATGGTGAATTGACTTGGTGTCTTGACTTGTGCAATTATAGTAGGATACAGCAGAATTTTACTTAACATACACACAGTGCAGTGTATGCACAAGATGATGAGTGGTGGGGGTGGAATATGATTTTGAAATGTATTCATCCCTATTTTGGGATATTTTCTTTTCAAAAAGTTTAGAGTACATAAAGAAGGAAAAAAAATCTGTGTGATTCCTATGATTTGCTTCAATGCATTCTAATTTAGTTGATATGAAAACTGCACCTGCTTTGCAAGCAAGTATTGTGCTGTTGAGCTGTGAAGAACAGATAATTTCTGTCTTCTTTACAGAGCTTCACTTCGGCAGCGCTCCAGATCTCAGCTCTCTAATGTGGTCCCTGACCATCCATTATCCATTACAAGAGACCACACAGAGTCTATGCATCTTATGCCTTCTTATGGAGAGGATGATGGAGAAGCAAAAAAGGTGTGGTTCAGTAGTTTGTTATTAAATTTTCAAACAAAAAGGTTATATCACTTGCTAATGATAACCTTGTTATAGGAGTTGTTGGCAAATACATCTTCCTGGATTGATAATTTTCTATATGTAAACAAACCTACAACTTCAGTTCTTACCCTCTGTGTAAACCCTAGTCTGCATTTTGATGTCTGTAATGCTTACTGGTCCACATAAAATTTCTAGCAGAGTATGACTTGCTGGCAAATTGATATATGTTGTAGATCTAGTTGAAAAACATACATTCATAAAAGCTGAATTAACTGTCAAAACCCAAAATGCTCACCTGTGAAATGTCTTAGTCACTCAGAGACATATGTGACACTGTTGGTTGTTCAGTGAAGAGTAGCTTCACTTGGAGACTTGAGTAAAGAGAGACCCTCACTGTAATCTAAACCAGTTTTTTGTTTGTTTTTTTTTTACTGCCAGTGTCCTTGTGCTATCAACTGGTGAAGAAAACAAAGACAGCATGCCTTAAAATCGTGCAGCAATGTACACAGTAGGCTTCTAAAGTGGTTGTGAAGCTCTCTGCACCAAATTGCTTGGCTACAGTTATTCAGTGCAGAGGCAGCATTTAGAAGCCACTGCTCTTGATATTGCTATGCCTGTTCTGTGGATAGAGGGCTTAAGTGCTGTCACTGTCTCTAGCTCAGAAAGAAGTGAACATACAACATTCTTCCACCCGTTCATCCTTGCACATTTCTGGCAGATACATGCTTAATAGTGTCTGTTTGGGTATTTCCAGACACATGAACTTAAAGAGATGAGCAAGGCTCAGCTGAGTGTTATTATATAGCATACCTGTTCATTTGATGCAGAGTCTCATCAGTGTGCTCACAATACTTTAAAATAATATTTAAGAAGAGTCCATGAGTGACACATGAGTGTGAGGAAGAAGTTTGAACACTGTGTATTGCATCACAGTTCATCTGAAGGCAGCAAAAATTGGAACAGCTTGAGTGGCAGAAATCTCAAACTGGTCATAATTAACCACTTCAGTTGTAATCAGTAGAGCTGCAGAAGGCATGTACTCACTCTTTTTCTCCAGGGACAGTAGAGGTACTCACTCGTTTAACCCACTCACGAGAGACTAGCCCTAAAAAAGAGCTCCAGACAGAATTTAAGACCCTTCATTTAACAGATTCGGCTAACTTTTATCTCAGTGTCAAAGGGACAACACCACTGGGGAATACAAACGTTTCATAAATCCAACCTCTTTTGTGTTTTTGGGGTTTTTTTTGTTTTTTTTTAGGAACCTGTTGTTGTGGAGGAAGATGCCAAGCCTGTACCATTCACCAGAATTTTGAAATACAATGCCTCTGAATGGCCATACATGGTGCTGGGAACTCTGGCAGCAGCTGTGAATGGAGCAGTCAGTCCTCTCTACGCTTTGTTATTCAGTCAGATTCTTGGGGTAAGTTATGATAACATTTGAAGGTGTGTTTTAGATCTGGAGCAGAGGGGAGTAAATGTATGATGCAGAACTTGACATGTTTTGGGCAAATCTTTCGATCTTGTCAAGTAAATGGGGTTAGCTTTCTTGTCTATAATCAATTATTCAATAGAGGTATTTATATCACTGTCACCACACTATCATTTGAGCTCTTTGAAGGGGTAGGCTCATAAGCATTTGTCATGTGTTCTTTATTATCTCTCTTCTTCACTTTTCAGCAGCTTGTGAAAGTGGGTATCTATACTTGCACACAGTTTATTTTAGATGAGACAAGATGTACAGGTACAATGGAGAGAGAGAGATATGCATTTGCCAGTTTACACAGACTTCATTTTGTGTGGCCCAATAAAGCTGCAATTGACATATATTAGATAGGAGATAAGGGAGCTGCTATGCTATTGCTTTGTCCCTGTGCTGTTTATTTCACTGCTTCTCTGGTTTTCACTGGAACTTGTTGAGAGTTGGTGTGTAGCTGATTATAACAGGGGACAGACAACAAGTAATAGCAGCATGTGCAGACACTGAGTGTAATAGACTTGTTTAACAGGAGTAGAAAGCTTTATGTTGTACCCAGGCTCACTTTAGGATAAATACATGATTTGGCCTTTGCATGGGGTGAGTAAGAACTGTGTTCTGCCTTTGGTTCTAGGGTGGGCAACAGGGAGTCATGAAAAAATTTCATGCACACCAAAAGTGACATTTCTAATATGAAGCCACCTTTTTTTTTTTTTTTTTTTTATCTCCAAAGACCTTCTCCATTCTTAATGAAGAAGAACAAAGTAACCAAATCAATGTTGTCTGCCTGCTCTTTGTCGCTATTGGAATTCTTTCATTTTTCACACAGTTTCTACAGGTAATAGTCCAATAAGAGTAAGTTTTGTTTCTGGTCACTTACTCTGTGGGTATGTCTTTCTGTACATTATTTGTATTTACGCCTCTGCACATCAGGGATACACCTTTGCCAAGTCTGGTGAGCTGCTTACAAGGCGGTTAAGGAAACTGGGTTTCAAGGCCATGCTAGGGCAAGACATTGGTTGGTTTGATGACCGGAAGAACAGCCCTGGTGCTTTGACTACAAGACTTGCAACGGATGCCTCACAGGTCCAAGGGGTAAGACCTGTAACTTATTAATTGCTTTCTAATAAGCACTGATTGAAGGCTTGTTTTGGTACAATGTCACAGAAATTAGCTAGCATACAACTAGTGAGGTCTTTGGAGGTCACTTCTTGGTCAGTTGGTTAAAATCTTTCTGTTTATCACAGGCTTTCAACATTGAACTATTACCTCTGTATTTACCTAAATGTAGAAATAGGCTCACAACTTGCTGCCTGTATTACCAGAGCAAGCAATCAAAAATCAATGAAGCACCAACCAACCATCTGTGATATAGGAAGGAGCATCCAGTGAGAAAGCTGACATTTCTGTTTTCTGGAGATGAATTAGCTTTTTCCCATAATGCTGAAGTGTTTATTTCAAAGCCAGGTCAGACCAGTATTTTAGTGACATTTGTCACTAATCACAACTTCAGGTTTTCAGCATAGCATTGTTCTCGTTATGACAGTTTTGATTTAAACTGACCGTCCACTTGATAAAGCAGTTTACAGTACTGACTGGTGCTCAGTGGGGGAATCATGCAGCCAGTTTCAGTGTGACATTGTCTAGGGATACGAACCACTAACCCCATGCATTGTGTTCCTTAACAGATGAAAGTTAAATCATGCTGACTTATAAATGGTGCCATTCTGAACTGATGTTGTGGTAGAAGTGAGTCAGGTGCCAGTGCAAGCAATTTTCTACAAAGAAGGAAGAATATTTACTTGTTACAAAAATTGTCCTGAAGATGGCAGGCTACGTTGTTACTGGAGGTTTTAAGAACTTCAAAGACAGATGGGAGAAAAAGTTCCCAGGACTCCCATCAGCAGTTACTTCTACAGAAGCAGAGAAAACAACTGCAAACGTCTTCAGCCCTTGCAGGCACTTACATGAGATATTTCAAATGAAAGAAACAAACTCATGAAACACTGACCAAACTATTTAATCACTTCAATAGTTACATTATATTTCTCACAGTCACTAGGAACAATTTTCTGTGTTCTCAAGGGAATGTTTTGTGGGTGCAAGGGATATTGGACATTTGCAGTCCTTCTCTTGCTATGACTTATTTGAAACGGTATATCCAAACTGGCTAAATTCCAGCACAGGCAGCAGCGTTGGTGCCTTTTGATATTTTAATATAATTTAGAGTTTTCTAAGGTTTTACAGGAAAAGTTATTTAAATATTTATATAAATAAAATAATTAAATATTATATAAAGTTGCTGTTCGATTAGTAGTCAGTGATAGCTCTTTCTTTTCTTTGAAGGCAACTGGATCACAAATAGGAATGATTGTCAATTCCTTCACCAACATTGGGGTCGCCCTGATCATTGCTTTCTACTTCAGCTGGAAACTGAGTTTAGTTATATTGTGTTTCCTGCCATTTTTGGCTTTGTCTGGTGCTGTGCAGGCAAAAATGCTGACAGGATTTGCCTCTAAGGACAAGAAAGCACTGGAGGCTTCTGGTCAGGTAAGATTACTTTAAAACAAATTAATATTTGTAGTCATACTAACTTCTGAAAAGTAATTGGGCCTAGCTGGTAGACACTGAAATCTCAGGGGTCTGCTTCATCTTTGCCAGGTGTTATTTACATACCCATTTGCTGATGCCCTGTGATTATGCTGTCCTCAACACAGTAATTCTTGCTCATCTGGAATCCTCATATCTGATAATTCAGCACTGAACCACAGAGCAGTAGACAGAGCTTAAAGAGAGCAAAAATGTTGCTTCAATAGGCCCTGCTAGGTTGCCAGCTTCTCCATCAATGTGTGCTGTGAAATCACATTCATAACTACTTTCATGTATGGATTTTAAGGGTCAAAATTGTATCAATTCTCATTTCTCAGCTGGAAATGTATTTTTTTAAAAAAACAACTCATGTAAGAGTTAACCTTTTAAGTCTTAGTTCCTAGCGGCAGACATAGTACCTTCTTACAATATCTTAAATTTTGCTTCATGATGAAAATGCATCTGTACAGGTATTAAACCTACCAGCATTAGAGATGAGGAAGGAAATCTTTCCTTGGAAAGAATGCATCCTGTGCTCAGTGAACCCTCCTAAAGACCTCTTCCATGTTACATGAGCTTCAGTATCACAACAGCATCTCACACTCTGTTGGCTGAAAGACCCTGTGAGCTGCCTCTCCTCAAAAGCCGAAGTCAGTGTAGTTTGCACTGGCTGAGCAGACTCCCAGCCCATGTACCAAACAAGGCAAAGTCAGAGACACACAAGACTGGAATGCTTTTTTCTCACAAGTTCACTTCTATGCAGGTCTGCTGCCATTCAAACACGTGAACTCCTTTGACTTTTGTTCTGGGTCACCAAGTTCCAGTACATGACTCAGAACTGGATACTTTTAAAATACACCTAGTCCAACTGTGCAGAAACTGAAGTGCGTCAGAAATGCTGGGGATTTAGAAGACAGGCAACATGGGGAAATCTACCTCAGGTTACCCTACTGTAATAGAAGGGTATTAATTGATGCGAGATGGTATTTTGAAAAAATTGATATTGTTTATTAGTTTTCAATGTTCAGGAGACCACTGATTTTAATAATAATCAGGTTCTTCTGCAATAGCCATGGAAACATTATACAGATGATAACATAGGATCTAGACTGTTTAAGAAATAACTAGCAACAATACAACATTAACTCAATTGAACTGAAAGAAGGTTCTTGCAGTCAAGGTAACTTGTCCACTAGATAGACTCAGGAAGCTACTTTCTGCTTAGGGCAGATGGCAATTGGTGAATTACAAGAGTCTTTAAGTGTTTACTCACAAAAATTAATCTCCCGATTCCCTGGGGCTAACTACAGCTTCAAACAGTACCCAAACACTTGCAGAGGGTTCTGTTGATGTCACCCTAGCCACTGAGGCTTCTGATTCTTCCCAGACTTCACAGGGTGCTGGGGGAGAAGTAGATGATCTCTGACCTGCTCCTGGCTTCTTTGGACAACATGTGTGTCCCTTCCAGAACCTCCCAGTCTTGGTAGGAGGACTTGCAGCTGTAGACAGGATGTCTTGCAGATGTGCAGTCTTGGCATGGATGTCACACTGGCTAAGCAGCCCTATTGTGTGAAGGGAACCAGTTTCCAACATAGTTTAGCATAGCATAATGCTGTAGAAGGCAATGGCAGAATACAGTAAGGCAGTGAGGCAATGGCAAACTTACTGCCAGAAGCAGAGAGCACAATAAGGCAGGAACAATGGCAGTAGCAGCAGCTGCAAGCAAGCACATGGTCTCTATATCTGCTGATCTCTTTTATCAACATAGCCCGAGACCTAATGGGCCTTTGGACACAGAATAGCCAATCAGAATGGTAGTTAGCCGAACTTAACTATATTAGGTGAAGCCATAGGCTTAGTTTACCCAAATTTGGGAAAAACACAGGCCCTGCATGAGGCAGGCACAAGCCAAGCGTATGTACCTTATTTACCAGAGGATGTAAACAGAAGTAAAACAAGACTGGGCAAGCCAGGGTCCTTAGACTCATTGGCTCCACATTCTTTGTCCTCCTTCCCACGGTTTCTTCTTCCCAAAACACAGAGAGGGTGAACAGAACATGTCTGGGTAAGCCAGGATATGATATGTTCAGGCCTATTTTGTCCTATTCAGGCCTACCATGACACCTCCTCAGAGTAATGAGCCTTCTCCTCCACTTTAGGCTGCTATTTTTCTAGCACCAGAAAAAGTAGGTTTTGCAGGCCTTCTCAAAACCTCAGATTTTTCCTCTTCAGAACTACTTCAGTCCATCCTAAGTCTTGCAGAGTTCCCACTCCTCCCACTTCCTACATTAAAGTCCTGTCTACCAAATGTCTTACCCCCACACATTTCACCCTGTCCCATCTGAACCTTCTGTCTACCCATCTCAGTTTCCAATCAACTATCTTTGGTCTCCTGTTAACTGTTACCTGTGCAGCAAACACATGGACTGGAGCCCTTTTCATCTGCATCTACTGGCTGTTTCTTTCCCAGTGCCTGCTGCAGGTAGCTCAGCCTGCCACCTCCCTTTTTGACTTCTGAAGAAGCAGCAAATCTTCAGCTCCCATTTCTCTGTGTGATTTTAAAAGCCTGTCATGACTTACACATGCAGACTTCTGGAGATATCACATGAAATAGCAGCACTTGACTTGTCACTACTCACAAATACATTTATGGACCTCTGTTAGGAACAGTCTTCAATTCCAGAAAGCCAAGGAAGAACAAAAACCTGACCAATTGCCCACATTCAGAATGGTTTAATTATTTAGAAAAAAATGATAAATCAAAGTAGTGTCTTGACAAGGGAACAGACTTCACTAATGAGTCCAAACATCAACTTCTATTCAACTGAATGGCCCAGAGGCTGGCATGAAAAGGGCATTTGATGCTTCAGCAGTTTCAGCAATGACCGATCCAACTTCTAATTTATTTGCCAGCACTGCATCCAAGTGCTAAACACTCTGAGTTCTTCCACTGTGACTGTTCAACAGCCACGCTAAACATGGAAAAGCACAGCCTGACCAATACAACCTACTTATCTGCTCCTTCACATTGTATGATGAGGCAGGAGATCTGACTCTTCCTTTTGTCCAGGGAAGATAATCTAGAATTGGATGGATTTCTTCCTACATGCTGAAAACATGAGTTTCATAAGCCATGTACCAAAGGAAAGTGTCACACTATGAAGCTTCTATCATAGTCCAGACAAACTACAGCATTTTAAACCAATTTAATAATAAAATTACTTGAGACAAGTAGGATGAAATCAGAAACAAACAAACCATAAAATTGCATCTGTAGATTAAACTGTAGTGACATTTTGGGGGGCGCGGACAGAAACCTAAATTCTGACTGGCAACAAGGCACGAAGAAAGCCTACAATAGATTTAGGCTCCAGAGAAGTTTCCATAGGGATCTTACCATAACTTCCTGTGTTGCACTTTTCTAAGTACGTTTAGTCTTTGCCTGTGTGCAACTTTGAAACCCTGGGAATTGTGTCACTAATGTTAGAGGAATCAGGTGTTTTATCTGATTAAGCTTTTTGGACATAAAAAGAGGAGGTGAGCAGGTGAGGAAACATAGTAAATTCAAGTGGTTTTAATCTATGCAACCAAAGTTGGGAATAGTATATCACTTCTACTCTTTCTCTGACTATTGATATAAGTAAAACAAATAAAATAATTGAAACAAATATCTTTAATAAATAAATGCATGCAATCAAGGAAATAAAAGTGCTCCTAAACCCATTTTTTCTTTTATGGATGTTCCATTTATTCACGTTGTTAAATAAGAGCATGGTCCTGATTTCCTAAGTGTGCTTACATATCCTAGCTCTAGTGGAGCAGGCAGAGCACTACTGTTGAGGATGTTGGTAGAGAATTGCTCACAGGAAAGTTTCTTATCAGGTTATTGGAGCAGTCTGGATTATATCAGAATCAATATATGCACGGCATTAGTGCAGCAAACATATTAATGTGTTCTTGGAAGAATTATGCATTTGTGAGAGGGCACATTCTAATTTTCCAAGGAAAACTTTTGAGCTTTTACTCTTTTTTTTTTCTCCCCTCCAGATTTCCAGTGAAGCCCTCTCTAACATCAGGACTGTAGCTGGGATAGGTAAAGAGAAGATGTTTATCAACAAATTCGAGAAGCACCTGGTTATGCCCTACAAAGCTGCGACCAAAAAAGCACATGTCTATGGAATCTGCTTTGGCTTTGCCCAGAGCATTGTGTTTATAGCCAATGCTGTCTCTTACAGATATGGGGGGTTTCTAGTTGACACTGAAGGCCTCCATTACAGCTTTGTGTTCAGGTGAGAGCCCACCTGGAGCTAGAAACAGGCTCCTCTCCAGGAGTGTGAGGCTCAGGGTGGTGGTGTTCCCTGATAGCTTCCCAAGAATGACCATGTCCTTCTATCCCACAGGGTGATCTCTGCTATTGTGACCAGTGGAACTGCTTTGGGAAGAGTTTCTTCCTATACCCCAAATTATGCCAAAGCCAAAACATCTGCTGCACGCTTTTTCCAGCTGGTTGATCAGCTTCCTAAAAGCAGTGTTTACAGTGAAAAGGGGGAAAAATGGGTAAGAGTGGAGATGAGCAGTTTGTGGTATCATTGTGAATTGAAAAGTCAGACCCAGAAAATAATAATCAGCTAAATGAAGTATTTTGCTTCAGACCTTGAAAAATCAAGTATCCTGATTCCCTTCATAGGTTTGTAAAGGAGCGGGTTTTTTAAGAGCTGTGGTGCAAATTCAAATATTGTTCTAACGTTGACAAGTTATTTTCCTGGTTTTTTTTGTTTGTTTGTTTTTACAAAATCCAACTTTTTGCACTAATGTATTTGGACTATCAGAAAATTTACACTTACACAGTGTATTAAAATAAAAAAACTCCATGTGTAGGGTAATCCTATTTTTTATCAATGCCTCTGTATTTGTACTTCTATATGGAGGAATAATAAGCAAAACATTAATGTTATGAAAAATGGCTTCACCTGTCAGACATCTACTCCAGTATTGTTTTTCATCTCTCTCTCTGAAATACTTTCACCTGCACAAATATAATCTTTTATAAAAGAGATGCAAGAATGGAGTCTGAGTAAGAGTTATGCAGTTTTGAGCTTGAGGTCTTTTTTTTTTTTTTTCCCCTTTCAGGATGATTTCACGGGAAGCATTGAATTTGTTAACTGTAAATTCACATACCCTTCTCGGCCTGATATTCAGGTCCTGAAAGGACTTTCTATAGATGTTAAACCTGGACAGACTTTGGCATTCGTGGGAAGTAGCGGATGTGGTAAGAGCACCAGCGTCCAGCTTCTGGAGCGTTTCTATGACCCTGAGCAAGGGAGTGTGGTAAGCAAAAAAAATGTGTGTGCATTGTTGTCTTCTGCAAAGCTACCAGGACTCCTTCAAATGTGTCCTACTGTGCAGCCTATCAGTGGTGGCATATAAAAATGCAGCTTGAGGCTTCAGCAACTTGAACAAACATGGACTGTTCAGACAATTGCTGAGGATCATTGCAGAGGTATTCAGGCATGACTAGAATAATACAAGCCTCAGGTGTACCTTTGGGTATTATGTAGGCCAGAGGCATTCACCTTGGTAGCTCCTTTATGAAACATATAATTGTAATGGAGGAGCAATTAATTGATGCAAGATATGATTTTTTCAAAATTAGTATTGTTTATTAATTTTCAATATTCAGAACTCTCACCACCCTGACCACTAATTTTAATAATAACTAGGTTCTTCTGCAATGGTCATGGAAAACATTACATAAATTAATAACTAGATCTAGAAATAATAACTA
This sequence comes from Psilopogon haemacephalus, assembly GCA_013396835.1. Taxonomy (NCBI): domain Eukaryota; kingdom Metazoa; phylum Chordata; class Aves; order Piciformes; family Megalaimidae; genus Psilopogon; species Psilopogon haemacephalus. The sequence goes on from VWZI01014933.1 coordinate 204,017, forward strand.
GCAAAATGTATAAACATTAATTGAACTGGAAGAGAAGGTTCTTGCGGTCAATATACTGCTTGCAGTTAATTATACTGCTTGCCCACTAGATGGACTCAGGAAGCTCCTTTTTGATTATGACAGAAGGGAACTGCTAAATTACAAGAGGCTTTAAGTATTTACTCACAAAATATTATTTCTTAATTTGCAGGGCTAGCAACAGCTTAAGACAGTACCCAAATGCTTTCAGGGAATTCTGTCAATTGTTTTGTCTTCTTGTTCATTCTGATTCTTCCCAGGCTTCACAGGATGCTGGGGAAAGAGACAGACAATCTCTGACCTGGTCCTGGCTCTCTGGATGATCTGTGTATCTCCAGGACTTTCCATCTTGGCAGGGGACTCTAAGGTTTAGGGGCAGGATGTCTTGCAATGTGCAGTCTCAGCATGGATGCCACACTGGCTATACAGGCTGATTGCATGGAGGTATTATGCCTGTTCCTAGTAAACTCGAAGAAGGCAGTTTCAAGGCTGTTCAGCAGTGCTGAGTTATAGCTTAGCAAAGCATGATGCTGTAAACAATAAGGCAGTATCACTGACAGAAGCAGAAGACAATAACAGCAGGCAGCAGCAGGCAGAACATGAATACAATGGCAGAGTATGTTGTGTTACCTGATCATCTTTTTTTATATCAAAGCCCAAACAGCAGCCCAAGACTAATGGGCCTTTGGACACAGAATACCCAATCAGAATGGCAGTTAGCCAAGCTTGACCATATTAGGTGAAGCCATAGGCTTGCTTTACCCAAATTTGGGGAAGACATAGGGCTTGCGTGAGGCAGGCACAAGCCAAGTGTTTACCACAGGATGCAAGCAGGAGGAAATCAAGTCTAGGCAAGCCATGTTCTTGCAGGCTCAGTGGCTCCAGTTCTTTTGTCCTCTTTCCCACAGTTGCTTCTCCCCAAAACAGAGAGAGAGCAGAAAAACATGTCTAGGCAAGCCAGGACATATATAAGCCTATTTGGCCTATCAGGCCTACCACAACAATAATGTGTGGTGTACATTTCTGTGGGAGCAGAAGGAAAACTCCACAATGAGGCAGAGTCTGGAACATCCCTGAATATAAAGCTTCAATATGCTGCCTCTCTGCAAGCTGAATTTCTTTAGGTTTAACTTCCAGTTCTTCCATTATGCATAGCTTAAAAAGATTTTAGATCTCTTGTAAATACCTAACCATCTAATTTGAATTCTTGCTCTTTGAAAATAGTAAGAATGTTGCTCACTGCCAGGAAGGCAACAAAGCATGTGCCTTAAGCAATTAAATAGTAACCTTGAACCTAAATAGGTCTGCTGTTCAGCTGCATCACAGACACAGCAAGAACATCATGCACAAAGCAATCAAACTGAAGCCTGCATTCATTTTAGTTATATGGCTAAATTGTTTAATTATGCTATGAATTATTTGGATTTTAGAGGCTGTTGTTTTGGAATGACGTTTCAAGTTTTCTCCTATTTCCTGGTAGTTAATAGATGGACATGACACCAGGACAATAAACATACAGTTCCTTAGATCAAAAATTGGAATAGTGTCCCAGGAACCTGTGCTGTTTGACTGCAGCATTGCTGAAAATATCAAGTATGGCAGTAACACTAAAGAGGCGACAATGGAACAAATTATAGAAGCAGCCCAGAAGGCTCAGCTGCACGATTTTGTCATGTCACTCCCTCAGGTAAGTACCTGTGAGGACTTGGCTGTGAAACTACAGATAGGCTGCTCAGTTTTCTTTGCAGGGAGAGTTGCTCCAAACCCAGTTAAAGCTGTCACATACATACACCTATTATTTAGTTTTACAGCTGTCACAGCAGGAACAAGGAGGGTGTCATGACCATTTGTTACAGTCTTGAGAGTTTGGACATGAGTTGCTACTGGATTTTTACATTTTAGGCAAATATTTATAAAACTGAAACCAGCAGTTTCAAGTCTGGATTCTTCAAAGGCACGAACAACAGAGGGGAAGCATCACAGTCAAACCATTATACTGAGTCAGGAAATATATAAATCCTGTTCCCACCTATGGGAGGTTTGTCTTGTGAATAGGGCATAATACTTTGGCAAAAATATTTAAAACTATTTGCTCATGTGCATCTAAGAAGTATTTAAATGCACTGAAATAATGGAAATATAAAGCAGAAAAATAAAAGTTACAATTTAGGCACTAAACCAAAATATTTATCTAGAAGGCCCCTAAACACTTGTAGCCTCTTCACCTAAATCTGGGGTGTGGAATTAATTTCTTTAGCCTCAGCCAATGTCTTGCTTGTCAAATTTTAGTTCCAAGCCTGTCATCTCACTGCCTGGGCCATGCACACTACAAAGCGTGTTTCAGTAATGTCTCCCCTTACAGGTTGGTGTTATCCTGTGGTATTTCTGCATTGCCTTTTTTTTTAAGGAGCAGGGAGCAATGGTCAGCAATGACTCTCTCCCCCTTCTCTTCCCTCAAATCACTTACTGGTATTTGCTTACACTTGAATAAAATCTTCCTTTTGTACATTTTTCAGAAATATGAAACCAATGTTGGGGCTCAAGGATCCCAGCTGTCTCGTGGGCAAAAACAACGCATTGCTATAGCGAGAGCCATCATACGAGATCCTAAAATTTTATTACTGGATGAGGCTACATCTGCCTTAGACACAGAAAGTGAAAAGGTAAATGTGCAGTGATAAGCAACAAGGGGTAGTTAACAAAGTGGCTCACACTGTACCTTTTTCCATTCTAGAGACATCCTAACACACTCTGTGACATGACTGCAATATAATTTCACATTCTTAATCCAGCATGCATACCTTTAATGATCTTTTCTAAATGTCCAGGAAGTACAGCTATAAAAAAGCAGCTGGCTATGAGGACTTTTAGACTGCCAGAGAGAGGCATACCAATTCCCTAGGTTTCCAAGCACTCAGTGTCAATGTTTCACTATTACAGCTTCTGCACATAAAAAAAAAACAAAACCAAAAACAAACCCACACAACAGTATTCAAGCATATGAATGACCAGCCTGAATATGCAATACAACGGTGAGGGGACAAAGAATGGGCAATAATTTGTGCAGCTTGGTTATACTTCTTAATTCCTACTGCTATATTCATCTGGTCTTGTCTGCACTGCTGATGAACTGAGTTCATGACCCAGCCAAGAATACCACTAAGATTAACTTTGATGTGTAACCCCACTGTCACTTTTTACAAGAGCTGCACAGTATGGTTAATTGATCGATCTGAGGCAATCAGATTTCTCCAACTCTGAGACCCAGTTTGGTTTGCATATTTTCACTCTGGTACTTTTGTCTTTTGCCTTTAGACTGTGCAGGCAGCACTGGATAAGGCCAGAGAAGGACGTACCTGCATTGTCATTGCCCACCGCTTGTCCACAATCCAGAATGCAGACATCATTGCTGTGATGTCACAAGGACTTATCATTGAAAGAGGCACTCATGATGAACTGATGGCCATGGAAGGAGCTTATTACAAGCTTGTCACCACTGGAGCCCCAATTAGTTGAATTACTCTGGCTCCAGATTTGAAAGGTTTTTCTTCTGTAAGCAGACACTCTGTGGTAGTTCTGTATGTTGGCACCCTGCTGTACTACAAACACTGGTCAACACTGTGAGTTCTGTGGTACTCTCAATGTATGTAGCTTTCTGTATCTCAGTTGTCAGGTACATGCTGGGGACTAAGCATAGGCTGATCCATTCAGGAATCAGCCTAGCCCACTGCTAATGGAAAGAAAGCCTGGAAATGGGAAAGATATTTGGTGGTGAGCTGGGGAATTGCTACCATCTGCATTCAAACTGCACAGTCCTGTCATTCCACAAGACAACTCTGCTCTGGTCTTCTTGGAACTGCCTCTTCTCTGGCTCAGCTCCATGAATGACAAACAACCTTAAGAACAATAGAGCACATCTGACAGGTTCAAATCCTTTGCAGAGGATTACAATGCATACCCTCAATGTGGTTACAACCCCCCTATCCTTCACCCTTGAACACCATACACATCAGCTGTGTTGCTAGGGGATGCTGGGGCTTCTTCTATGTACAACTACAGCACTAACACCTTGGTGCCCTGAGCATGGCAAAGCGGCTTCAAGAAAACTATTAAGAAGGCAGCTCCACAAAAGTAAGGAAAGCAATAAAGAACAACAACTCTGGTGAGGATCATTTCCCCTGATATTCACCACTCTGGCCAAAGCTGCTTTAGTGAAATGAATGCAAAATCCTACAGTAAATCATCACAGTTATTTAAATCATTTCTGCAGAGATGGTGATAGATAATGTACAGAGTAAAGTTGGAAAAAAGCTGACCATGTAATCAGCTCTTTGTTTGCATTAAGCAGAGGTGAGGGACAGAATAGTTCATCCAGAAATTACAAAGGTCAGGCAATACCATCCTCTGAAAGAAGCTTGTATCTGTAACCACTTATTATAAGGTCTAATACATATTTCTCTAACATATATAATTGGTTATTGTCTGTGGGGACAACAGGACTCTTTCCTTGGTGTCTCAGATGTCAAAGACGAAGCAGATAGAAAGTCTAAGCTACAGCGTCACAACTTAGACCTTGATTTTGAATAAAAGAGCACTAACTGCAAAAATCTTTCTCCATGTCCTAAAAATATTCAGCTAGGGTTGGAGCGGTTCATCATTACAACGGAGTTTCTTATAAAAGTACACAAACAGTACCAATTCCTGAAACTTGAATAGAGCCATAAAGGTGAAAACATTATTAGGATGCATCCCTTAATTCCAGGCAGCAGAAAACAATTTTAAGGTTTGTTCAGTTCCATTAATAAAATTACTTCAACTGACCCTACTGAAACCACATAGCTGACACTGAAAGCTCTTTTCCCAAGTCTGTATTTTAATCCTTACCTAAAAATGAAAAAGGAAACTGACTCAAATTTAATATTTTTCTATTTTACGTTTCAGAGCAATAATTAGTTGCAATGTCTCAGGACTGAAACTACTTACAATAACCTCCTGATGTACCTATATGATACTTAATTTATAATAGTATTTAAGGACATGGAAAAATAAAAACTGTTTATTAAAACATACAGTGACTATGTGATTCATGTCATAATTCTTTTGCATAAAGGATACCACTTTTGTGGCCCAAATTATACCAATAAATTGTTATTTTATTGCTGGCTTTTGTGCTTTAGCTCTTCATGTCTTACCCTTCATACACATGAGTATCTTGCAGCAGATAACAAGTATTTCCATAGGTTTAGATCATGTCTGTAACAAGGATCTGTTGTGCAGGACAAAGCTGTTGAGAAGACCAACCCAATTACACTAGTCCCTGCCTTAAAGGAACCTGCAATCTCCTTACAGGAGCACAGTGACATGCGCCCAGATGGGTGGTAGTGCTATTGCTTTTCATCATAATATCATCCTATTTTTAGGCAGCTATCGAAATTGGGAGCTATGTATTTGGAATCATGCCTATATAACAGAAGGTGTACACAAACATTTGGGTTTGTCTTACATGTTCTTGGGTGCCATCTCCTGCCACTTTATACCTGTGTGCTGTTGACTATAAAGCACATTGGTACCTGCGCAAAGGGACTGAAGTACATGTGGAGTTACATGGTGTGTCTGGGCATGAGCAACAAGCCTTAATGGACTGCTTGGTGGCTGGACAGGTCTTTACATTTGCCCCACAGGTACGATCCGCCAGCTCTGGAGCTTGGTGACAAGACCCTGAGCAGGTACAAAGGAGTCTGCTTACATCTTTCAAAGCTTTCTCTGTTTTGTTAGTCACTGATAGTGGTGTTTGGTGTGTTCTGCTTCACAGTTCTCTGCATGGTACATAGCAGCTGCACTATCTGGCACTAAAATCACCCTATTCCTTTGGATAAATATAACCATGATACTGTTTTGGGATGGCACCTAAATAACCACTCTGCAAACCCAGCCCCTGCTTCAACTAAACTACTCTGTCTGTGGGCAAAGTCCTTCCATTAGGAAGGTAAAACAGGAAATGAGGAGGATGAAAAGAAAAGCTGCATGTTAGCAAAAGTTAGTGTTGTGAAGTTAATCTAGTATCAACTTGTCAGCTAGTTTGCATGAGGGATGAAGGACACTTTATATAACTCCAGGCTGATGACATACTTTCTGCAGACAGATGGAAGGACTTTTGGGATTGCATTATCCCAATTTGGGTACCTCTAAGTCAATAACAAAATATTAACTTTCTACTGGGAAGGCACAAGTGTGAGCAAGGGGATCAGCCAAGCACTTTTCACCCTCCTTCTTACATAGGAAAAGCTCAGTTCAAAAGGGGACCTCAAAACCCAGACCAGGTTGATTAGTTCATCCCATCACTGTGTAAGGGTATAATCCCTGTATCTGTTTCAAAGATTAACAATTTAAACATCTGCAAAAGCCTGATGAAGTTATAAATGCGTAACAATTTGATAGCTCTTTAGTTAAGGTGTCACACAATCTTATATGGTTTGAAGTATAATTTTCAACTGTGATAAATTCAGTAAAGCCTGCCTAAGGGCCATGTAGGCCTATTTCACTGTATTGCTGGCTCTTGATTTACCATATAATTCTACCAAAGCAATAAGATTCTGTTTCAGGATCCCTCATTGGAGATTTTTCAGGCAATTGCACAAAACTCTATAGCCAAACACACTCATAAAGTGTCCTGTTCTACTGCCAATACTTTACACACAGATTAATTTCTGAAGTTACTGGTCGAATTAAACTAAATTTATTCATCTTTCCCTCCTTGCTTGGTTTCAGTAATGTTTTAACAGTTGCAGAAAGAATCAGAGATGGTTCAGACAGGGAGCCAGCCTTTGTCCCTTTTCCTGAAGCACTGAAGTAACTGGCTGTCTTAACCAGACACTGCAAGAAAGTGAGTGAGTGCCTATACCTTTTTACATATCTGTACAGTACTTGGAAGAATACTGCAGAAATGCTTACTGTCAATTCTATGTTTATGGTTTCGTTTATCCCAAAAGACGCACCAAGATACTTTGTCAGTACTGGGAAGCACAAACTCTCATATAGTAGGAGCTTAGAAATGCTGTTTACCCATAACTTCCAGTTTAAAACAGCCAACACTGCTGCAAGAGCCACAGACAGCTGCACACGAAGAACACCCTGCCGTTGGCCAGAAGTGGTAACAGGACAGCTGGACCAAAAACCTTCTAGCATTTCATGATACCTTTGTAGGTCACCTCACTGGTAGGGATTAACAACGCACAGACAAACGTGAACTTTGCCATAGCTTTCTTCTTCATTACTTGTTTCCAGTCCCATTAGTTTAGTAATTTTGCTTAAGGAGTCACAATTACAGAAAAGTCTGGTTTCAGGCCAGCTGTTGTTGGAGAAAAATGGTTCAGAGAATCATTAAAGAAGATATCAGGAGATGCATAAGCAGAATACTCCTCAGACTATTTAAACCAAATGATTAATGTTCTTAAGTCAAGATAGTCTTAGTGGGCTCTTAAATAAGGAGGCCTGTTTCAGATTTGCTTATGTAATTTGTATTGTGTTCATTCCCAAGAGCCAACTCAAATTATTCACCTTGTATCTCCAATTAAATAAAGTTTGTTCCAGCTTAACTATGCCATGACTAATTGGAAGTCTAGGAGCAATGACATGCTTACATTTTCTAAACCTTACTGCTATAGAATCATACATACACAGCCCTTATTACCCATGTTATAGCCTTATGCTGTTTGTGTACTTAATAATTGAGATGGTATCAGCAAAGTACTGCTTGACTACTGTGCACTGAAAGGGAAGAGAAGATGAATTAATAAAAAAAGGGAGTACCTGCCTTTGCCTATTTGCAGTACATTGGAAATGTATTTCACATATTAGTTACTGGTGTGCTTAGGTAAACAAAGCTCATGAGAATATAAACATACAATGACTTATTCTGTAATCATGCTTTCATGATTTACAAAACTACTAGACTAATTTACATTTGCAATACAGGATCATGAACAACATTCTTGAGGTAATATGCTGAGATAATTTCATTATAAACAACTTTCCTAATTTGTTGTTCTCTGTAGCTGTGTGGATCCCAAAGATTTGTGCACCATATTTATGCATTTTCAGTATCAAAGGTGTCATCTCTTATCATTCATAATTTATGTGACCACTTTCAAGAAGTAAAAAAGTAAAAAAACACACAATAATGCAAAAATATATTTTATGGATTCTAATTGAAATAAACGTTTATTTTTTTTTCTCGTCTAGCTTAATCAGAAGCTGTTTTGCTCAGGAAGCTCAATAAGTTAAGTCTAAAGCCTTGCTGATAACTATGCTGGCCTTTTTCACAGTGTCTGGGTACAGCTGCACAGTTGTAGGCAGTGTGACACCGTCACACTGTTATTTAGCAGTTTAACACCGAGTATATATTAAAAAAATTAAATATTTGGTATCATTATGTACAAGTGAGGCTTGAAGCACCTTCTAGCTGGAGATGGACAGAACTAGAAGACCACCAAGTAACTAAATAAAACTAGCTGATTATAGTTTAAAACTGCATTATCACCCAGAGTATTGGGTGATTTCTAACCATGCTGCAGTGTGGTTGCAATATTTCTTAGAATAAAATCAGCAATTAATATTTCTGAGCTGCCAAAGTCATTTGTGAAGTTACTGATTTGGATATACTGGTTACTTACCAGGAGCACATCAAAGATGCAGAGGCATCCTCCTTGGTTAAAAGGAGTGAGCAAAACTGCCTTTGTGACGGGTCCTTGAACAGTTTGCATTCATTCCCAAATTGCTAATAATTTGGAAACTTTATCTAATTAAGTTTCTTTTCAGTTGTCCTCATTAATGAGTGGACACAGTACGGAACCAAGGCAACTACAGTCAGAGGCATAGCTGCACTCTTACAAAAAGAGAGAATGTAGAACAGATACTCAGTATGAGTAGGTATCTTAACAAAATTGTACAGCTGCAGTGTAGCTAAAGAAGCAGCTATACACAATATTCGGAAACTTATCTTACAGCTGTTTTTTCCTTTGCAGCTCAAGATGAACATTTCAGAATTAATTCCAAGACCTAGGCCAAAGAGTGCACCTAAATTCCTCACCAGTCCAGCAAATGGAGTTGTGTCAATGTTTATCCAGTCTGGATTGGCACACCACTTCTTGGCCTTTAGAACAGACCATAGCAAGTCAATATCAAGAAGCTTGAGGACTAGATAAAAGCCGAGGGCAAAGATGAAAAGAAATAAGTTTGTCTTGATGTACATTCTCAAGCTTGCTGTCTGAATAGCAGGGGTATGTTCAAATGCTTCTGCCACGAGAATGCCTGTGGATTAGAAACTCAGTGTTAGAGGGAACAACACATTTGTCCTTCAAAGAAGCACTTTCTACAGTGTCCCTGTAGAAACTGAGGTTTGAAGAAAGAAGAACGTGTATATTTATCTATCTCTCTATCCATCTCTCTATCTATGTATATGTACACAAACACACACAATTTATCACTTCTGCTGTCCATTATAAAGCCTCTTCTCCCAATCAAAATGCTAATTAGGAAAAAAAAAAGGAATAAAATAGCAAACACTACATGTTTTTTGATATGAGGCTTACCTTAGAACTGACTGCATCTCTCAGATGACAAATTAACAAACATTTGGTACGAAATAGAACACTCCTTTTCAAAGAGTCCCTCTCTCATAAACTGGCTCCAGAAATGCAGAATTCAATGCCAGTTCCCATAAAGGCTTTGAGTGCTAAAGACATAGAACACACTTATCTTCTTTCTTACTCATTCTATCCTGGTTTGTGAAAAGTGAAGGCTGGTCTGCAATGCAAGCTGTTAGCCAGCACTACCCACGCTGCCCTGAATCCATGCAGGTAGCCCCCACTCACTGGTCTGGTCAACCTCCTGAAAGTCCTAGCTAGATACAAGAGAGAGAGTTCATATATTGAACTCCCTAAATACCAACCTGAAACATATATAAGTGACTGTGAAAAATGTACTTTAGCTTTTTCAATCACCCTGGGGAGATTGCACTACTAATTTGCTGTTTTCTCTGTTTCATCCCAGGCCTCTGGCCCTGTTCTTGTCCACACTGCACACATGCTAGTTTGCACCTGGAGGAAAAGTTACTGCTGTATAGGAGCAACTTCCTCTCTGATCCCTTCCACACAGACAGCATAAATAAAGATCAGATACAGCCAGTACAAGCCAGACAGTGTTAGTGTGTGGCAGTGTGGACATAATGCAGTCAGCATCAACTGGCACACAGACAACATCTTTCTCTGTGAATTACACACTCAGATATATTCTACCTTGTAAATTTTACCTTTAGACTATCATAAAATCCTTGATCTTCCAGAAAGTGCTGTTAGACTTGCAAACTCATAGCACTACTAAAAATCTCCTGCTTTTTATCAGATTTGCTTTTTCAGATTTTGCATATATATTGAAAAAAAAAATAAATTTGCAGCATTACCAGCAAATACTCCAAGAATAACTTGATGAGGGAAATGTGTTGCTATGAATACTCTTGAGATGCACACACTGATCTGGATAATCCAGAAAACACTCCAGAGGAATGACCATGTCAGTCTAAGAAGGAAAAAGAAGATGATTAAAAATTAGGATGAAATATTTCACCTACTAATTTATACCAGGCCCCTTTATGTCAGGATCATATTTTTACCAAGCAGAAGTTTGTAAGTAGAGAATTTTAGAATCAGATTATTAAAAACCGGAAACTGGTATTAAAATATTATCAATAATGGTTGCTTTTGCAGCCATATCTAGGACTGCAGGAACAGTTTCAGGTCCAAGAAACCCTGTGATTCTAGTGTGAAAATCATCAATGGCAAGTTAGGTCAGCAGTAGTATGTTGAATCTATTTCTTATCATGAAGTTATATCAAAATTCACATTGTATGGGAACAACCTTGTCAGGCTTAGAAAGCCATCAAAGTAATTGCAAGACTTCACCACAGACCTGAATAAGGTGTGACACTGAACTTTGCCACCATTATGTGCATTTGCTTTAAAATGGGGTAAGAAGGACTACCATCAAAGCAGTAAATTTACACACTAACCAGAAGATCCAACATGTAAAGGCAATAAATACAATTTCCAACACTGAAAACTAGATGTGCTTTTTAATAGGAACTGATTCAGAGATACCCTATGCAATTACTCTAAATAAATAAATACCAATCTATACAAATAGGTAAGTCTGCTTAGTAATTTTTTTTTTCATCTGAAGCAGATCATAATGAACATTTGGTTGGTGGGTTCTTTTTGTTTGTTTGGGGTTTTTTGTTGTTTTTTTTTTTTTTACAGGCTGTGAATATTTGGTTAAAATAAATTCATTCAGAACATGGAATGTATGTAAAGAATATCTGTACAAGTTAGAATAATGGAAAGTCACTGACCTGTGAAGGGTAATTGCTGATTTATCTTTCCATCTAACTGTGTAGCTAAGTGCTGCTGTGACCATTACATACCAGACACAGGAAGATCCCATGGCATGTCCAGATGGGCTTCCTGGGAAAAACAAGATGGAAATATTCAGGCTTTTAAACAATGACTGCAACATTTATCACATAGAAAATGGCAGTTATTCAGATGCCTAATCATGTAAAAAAAAAGTGGTTAACAAAAGCTGAAAGACTGCCAACCGGTTCTCAAAATCAATGTTCTCAGAAGTCAGAAGACTCACATATATGGAATCCAGAATATTTGTCTGACATCAAGAAGGTAAAAGCTCAGCCATCTTATATTGGTGTGATCTGATACTTCGATTAGAAAGCATAGTATTTTTCCATCACTTAGATTTGTATTGTGATTTGAAAAACAGAGTATTGAGGGCTCTCTTGGGGCTGTAGTATGTGTAATTTGCTTTAATTTAACAAATAGAATTTTAATTTTACTGGAATCCACAGAGAAGTTCTACAATTGTGAAAATTACCAAAACCCAAAGTATGCTGGCATGATGCAAAAGGAAATGAGTCCCCAAATTATTGTCATTTCTTTTCCCCAAATCAAAATAATATTTTGCAAATAAAAATTAGTTTGCAAATCAAAAGCATATTTCAGTGAAGAAGCAAAGCAGAAATGTTTAGAGAAGACATGCACAATAACTGGCATTCTCTTTAGTAGTCACACTACCAGTTCTTTTGTTAATTTTGTAACAGATGTACACTTCTAAAACTCACAACAGAACACGTCACCAACAAGAAAATCATAATGCTGCATAGTAGCGCTGTCATCTAGAAAAAATGTTCAATCTGCAAATTACCTGCTAGAAGGTACCTTAAGGTGGACACCTTAAGGTTTATGTTCTTAGAACCTGACAAATACCAGAGAAAAGATGGCTGCAAAATCTTAGTTCTATTCATTCCAGAAGCAAAAATCAGTCCTAGACTGCTTACCATGTAAGCACATAAACGGTTTTCTAAGCTTTCAGTTTGTTGGAGCTGCAGAATCTGCAGCTGTTCTAGCAATGTTTGGATAAGGTTTTCTCATGTATGTGACTGCTTCTCTAATATTTTCATATAAACTGCATATTGTAAATGTGTGTGAAGCACCGTGCAAACTCATACACCTAACAGCTGCACTGACTGCACCTCCTCTTGTTAAGGATGAACAGGTGAATAACAGATATTGTCAATAGTCAAGGTCAGATCTGGAGGTGGGAGAAAATGTGGTTACTACAAGAAATTCATATGACAGCACTACACACTGAACAGAAACAGGAATGACTTTTTATCTAAGGAAGAAAGGCCTCCTGGTTCAATGAATCAAAATGAAACATAGCAACTAGTTTCTTATCCAGGGCTTTGAATAACATGGTGCTAAATAGGCTCAGTTCTGAAGATTTTTGAGAAGATCTGAAGGACTTTAATATTTTGGATTATGTCCCAATTAAATTCACTTGGAATTGACTGCAGATCACACACAGACCAGGCATTATAAAACTCTATCTTATACGCTTCTCATTCAAAATTACAGGGGGATGTAATGCAGAGTATTCTCAAAAAAATACAGCTCTGCAAGCCACTCAAAAGTCTGCAGTGGCACCAAGCACATTCATGGCTGGTTCTGAGAACCGGGATTCCTTTGTCCACTTGTGACATATTATATGATTGATTATTGTTCATTAGGTGATTGACACTATTGCTATTTACACTGAATCATCCACTGAATTTTGTGGTTTGAATAATTCTTGCAAAAGTGCACAAGCTCTCAAACTCAACAGCTCCCTGCATTGCTTTGAAACACTCTTAATGCAGAGTTTTTCTCTCCAAGCTGATGTCATTGCTACTGAAACTGTTCATAAAGTGACTTCACAAAGCAGGTGATTCAATCTTTCTGAACCTATGACAGAAATTAAGTGAAAATTCCTTTCCAGAATTCTGATCCATTCTAGTAGGAGTTATATTTAAAGCAAATTTCTCTCACCTGCATTGCTTAAAGGCAACGAAGTAAACATTCTTGTCATACAACAATCAAACACCTATCAGGTTTTATTTCTTTGTTTTTCAATTCCCGTGCTTTGGTGCTATTCTAAACATGAGGTCTCAGATTTGTACTTCATGTAAAATCTTCATAAGTCACATCCTCTCCCCTCAAAAGCCACTATCTCTATTACACTTGCCTCTGTTATCTTCAACATTTCTTACCTGGTCCAGTTTCACATGTTATAGGAAACTGTTCAAGGCATGGGCTTGACTGATTCGGGTAAATCATTGTTTCCTGCACCCACCAGTATGGGCGATGGCCAAATAAAATCCTGGTTAAAAATCAAACAAAGAAAATAAAGAAAAACTGATGCAGAAATGCAATAGAAAGATTTTTATGTAAGAAGGCTTCAGCAGAGCAGAAAAATAATCTTACAATGAATACAAAGAACAGTACTGTCAAAACTATTCTATAATAGTTCTACAGGTTATTCTTGTCTTATCAAAATGCCATTTTGAGTAAACACTAATTATCTTCATTGTGAATTCCTGTTTTATAATTGCAGTGGAAATCTACTAATGGATTATTCACAGAATTTTTTCTAAACTTGAGGAATATATAGTAGCTATCATGAAAAATATAAAACATTAAAATAAATCAAAGTTCTTACCATTTAAATATGAGGTTGAACCAATCACCAATTACTGCTACCCATATCATTTTAGTACCAACCACTTGATTGAGCTGAAACCAAAGAGGAAAATAAATTGAGAATATATTCCGGGGATCACCGACATGTGACATAAAATTAAGGAAATCCTGGTAAGCCCTGTAGTCCCTCTGTAAATGCTGAATGATAAGCACGCCATTGCTATGAAGAAGATCCATTTTAATGGATTAAACTGTATTTGAAACAGAGTAAAGTTCCTTTAATCTTAAGTTTCTAGTGATGAAGAAGAACAACTATGGAGGGCAGCTATTAAAAAGTGAGAGAAGGTGATTGACGTTGCCTTTATATTGTATCAGAGTGGTGTACTCAGCCATTCCTGGAACACGTGGCTTCAAATCTCTGGAAAAGCACAAGTCTGTTAGCGCTGGAAAGCTTTTATGTTTGCAAATTTCAATTGGAGGAAACTAAGTGAAGTACATGCTGAGCAGCAGCAAATTGTGAGGAAAGTTTTGTGGAAATGAAATGTGTGACTTATGCAATCCTTTGTATGAACAGTTGGAACATGTTTGCTTGAATCTTTTCACAGTCCATTTCTCTGCAGGATGGACATTATTAATGTGCATACTTCATTAAGTGTCACCTGTATAAAGGATAGAAAGAATACACAAATCATTGGTCTTTGCAGAACTGCCATTAAAGCTGTACAAATGAAAGAGAATTTGAAATAGAATTTGGCTACCATGCTGTGTCTAATACTTTGCACAACACATTTTCAGTCATGGAAAATACAACCATCATCCATACACCAACAATGTCATTGAGCTCTAGGTTTATTTTTAATCAGCAACACTCTCAAAACACTGAAAAACAATTGTTTTCTTTCCTACAAGAAGCCACAAAACCAAGGGCATAATGTCTTGAGTCTCTGAGACATCTCATTCACTACTGACATTCTCACATATTGCTTACATTCTCACATACTGCCTACACACCTCTGCCAGAAGGAGGTGAAACCTGACATACTGCAGCCCCTCTTGCTGTGCAGCCCAGCTTCACAAACCATTGCAAGGCTGAGAAGAGATGGTTGCATTTCCCTGAAGTATTCCCAAGTGAAGCACTTGAGTTCTCTAGGGAAAACAGCCAGGAGACTCTGCCAGATACTAGGATTTTAAGAGTATAGAGCAAAAAATGTACCAGCATATCAGATTTATCTGTTAGTACTAATAACCATAGCATATGAAAATATTACATTCATTTGTGAAGTGGCTAAATGGCAAACCTTTCTTCACAAAATACTAAGTGGATACCTAAAGTCTAGCGATACTGTCATCTGATATCATCAGAGCAGCAAGAAGAAAACGCCAGTTCTTTATCAGGCTCTAATATTCCAACATCTTTGTATCTTCTATTAAAGAGTATCCAGGTATCTGAAACAATTACAATCAGAAAACAAAAGTCGCTGCATATACGCGCTGCACACTTCCCTATGGCTTTCTCCATGACATTTAAACTATATGAGCTGTGGAGACAAAGATATGAACTACTCAACTGTTTTTGCTGAAGAGGGACTTAGCAGCTTAAGAGAGCTTTATGTGTGGTCAGGGAAGTCACATGGAAACATTGAGCAGATTCAGCAAATAAGGCATGACAATTAAATGGACTTAGAACACTTCCCTGACACAATCTCATATTTACTTTAGCTACTCACATTTACTTTAGCTACTCACATTTACTTTAGATATTAACAGTCTGATTTTAGAAAATTTTAGCAGTTTTAAATTCTAAATATTTACTGCTACCAGTTGCATTGAGTCATGTAGAATACAGTTTAAAACAGATTTAACATTATATTCAATGTTCCTGAATAACGACCATAACATCTTTCTGTATATCTACTGAGTTATTCACTTCATCTGGTATTAACCTGATACCAAAGAAAACCATTCCAAAACCAAAATTTCAGGATATTTCAACAATAAGTATTTCCTAATGTTTTAGCTGCAAATATTTGCTATGCCATACAGTTTATAGCTCACTGGATTACTTTCCCTTCTCAGTTCTTTCCCAAGAACCTGTTTAGAAACATCTCTCTCAAATAGCTTTACATTACTTATTACTAGAGAGAAAATGTCCTTCTACTACTTTTTTTTTTTTTTTTTCTTTTTCTGCTAATATATCTTTCCTTCACAGCTAAGTAGGGCTTTAAATAATACCAACAATAAAAATTACTCTTTTATATGTATCTGGATTCAGTATCCAAAACTGTGGAGACCCTGAGATTTTCTTTTGGTTTGCAGTCTAGTTTATAAAGAGTGTATATATCAAGACAGTTGGTGACTGAGGAACAGCTGTTTTACTTCTAGTTAAAATAGCAACTGTTAAGAGATTAAGACTAAGTAACTACTATTCTGTGAGGAAAAATACTTCCCAGTAAACAAGCCTCCATCCAGAAACAGCTTAATGTCCTCAGAAGGGTCTATCAAGTAAGAAAACAGATCAATTTCTAATACCTTTTTAAATGTCACCATTGTTACTCAACAGCATCAGAAAAATTGCTTCTCTGATGCAGGATGTGCAGAATCACTGCAGTATGTTTTGGTGTTATTTCTTATAAATATAAACCTACCCACGTTACTCAGTGGGACAATGCTGCACCTGCTGTGGCTGAACTCTGACAGAAGCACTTATGCACACTTTTCTTCTCTAGTAAGTTTTTTAGTAGAATGCTTGAATCTATGTCTTGGCAGCGTTTCAGTAAACTGACTTCTTTTAGTATAAAGGCCACCTGATACCAATTTTAATTTTAAAGGTTATGCTGCTGATTATTTTTCTGCTTAAACAGAAAGATAAGCACCTTAGACATAATGGAAACTAATAGCAAACAAACAAGCTTTAATTTCCTCCTACATTCTTTCTGATTGTTTGAGAAGTACTTGCACCCCATCTTAGACATATTAAAGGAGTCAGATTTATAAAAAGTGTTTAAAACACAAACAAATCTACACTACAAAACAGAAAGCAGGAAGTTTTTGGAATAGGTAAGCAGGATCCTGTGAGAGAGGCAGTTCAGGTGATGTTCTCATTGTGCCTGGAAGCACTTAACCATTCTGCTTCATTCAATAGGCAATCAACAACTGACATGAGTCATCTCTTGTCCCTGTGTCCTTTGGAGACCTGTAAGTGTCTGAGACACTAAAGATTTTCCTAGTTCTAATAATCAGCAGAAAAAAGATGGTAAAACATATCTTGAAATACTACATTTAATAATGTGTTCAAACTAAGGAGAAACACTTTCTCAACAGATTTTTTTTTCCTTTTTTTCTGCAAAGCACTTCTGTAATGCACTTAATGCTTCAAAGTCACTTGAGATAATACTTTTTTTTTTTTTTTTGCTGAATTTTAGTACATGGAATTGCCAAGAAAACCAGTGATATTTACAAAATGGTCAGACTGTGTATGCAACCAAATTTTTTAACCAAAGCTTTGTCTTATTTTGATATTATAGAGCCAAGGTTTGGCCTTCACATGATCAAATGAGACTAGTGCAAAGCAAAAACTCTTAAAATAATATCTGTTCCTATAAACTTTTTTTTATACTTTCTTGATTTATGTTTCAAGACATACAAAACAAGAGACTATCCAAAACTTTTGGTAATACTGTTGAAACAAGAATAATGGTGATGATCCACTGAAGGGAGGATAAAATGTTTACAGCTGCTTGACACCTACATATTAGAGCAAATATTACATAACAGATATCAGATGTTGCTAAGCAAATGTTTGCAAGGGAAGGAAAAGCCATCAAAGCAAATATTTTCTAAAACACTGCTAATGGAGGCCTATGTACTGGGACTACCTTTCTGGTACATTATGCTTACTTAATTGAACAATAACATTAATTTCCGCATCAGTGTTTTCATTGGCACTGAACCAACTTCAAAGACTAACCAGCAGTTTAGTAAGTTAACAAGCAGATACTGTATACATCAGCTGACAGCTATTTTCTTCAGTATGAGTATTTTCCAAAGGGAACACCGTAAAGATATATCTTAATTTTAGACTAAGGAAGAATCTTTCAAGAAGCTTGCTCTTTCTTTCTGTATTTCATTCCCTCAAGTTTTCCTCATTGGACCCAAGAAGCCCTAGTTTATGTCAGGCTTCTTTATGGTTGGACTGACCAGTAGAGGTTTAGCAAACACAAGCATAAACTAGTTTGCTTGCTCTTAATTCTCCCTCCTTAATCTAATGTTTTCTAGTTACTACAATGTCATTAGTCTTTGGTCTAGAGTTAACTATGCAAATACGTGAAATTAGCAAAACTCATGCCTGTAATATAACAATAACTTCCAGACCTTAATACTTACTTGTGTTTATGCGTGTAACAGTGGAAATTATATGAACAATGTATGGAATACAATTATGGAGCGTTCATGGAAGTCACATTTAAGGAGTTCTTGTTATTATAAGTATAAAGACCTACTTTTTAGAAATCAGAAGCAACTCAGAGTTTAACACTGTATAAAAATTCTTACAGTTCCATAGAAGGCAAGCAGAAATGGAGTCTGGACCCATAAGGGCATATTTCCACTGCCTTTTTTTATTCCCTTTCTAGAAAATACGCTGTCAACTATACGCTGTTCTTTAATCCCTGAAACTAGGTCTTTGCTAACCATAGCCCAGGGAGGTCAGAAACCTGGCAGGAGAAATTGTAGATGAGTCTGTTTATTAGCACCCACACATCAATTTGGTGTTCCCTTAGCAGTTTCCACATAAGCTGCAGTAGCTCTCCTACCCCAAACTAGCCATGAACAATCCTTTAACTCAGCACTGGAATAGCCCAGTAGGGAGTTTGAGCTATCAATAAAACAAACTGCATCTGTGTTGGCAATAGACTGCCCTTCAGTTTGATTGCACTGTCATCTCAGAACCTTAAGTTTAACCAAGTGCTATTTACTTGGGTTATGAGACATACATGAAGAGCTGGAAGATGCAGGGAAAAAAAAAAAAAAGTGTACATGGTACAATTACATCATCTCCAGCAAAGTCCATAGTGATAGAAATAAATTGCTATTGACTCTTTCTTCCATCCATCACTATTCTGTGACTTAATGCAACATTTAGGAAAAAAAAATTTCAGAACAAGTGTCTGGACTAGAGTTATGGTAAAATTTGGTGTCAGTGTTTCTGGCTAGGAAGCTTCTTGAATTAGAGTTAAGGGAGGATTTAAGAAGCATATGACCCATGCCAGCTTGAGTCATGAGGCCACCTTTCTGTTTGTGATTGGTAAAAGCTGTCAGTTTGAACAGAAACCTGGCATCTGCTAAAATCACCATGCTTCATTTAAATGTGCAGTAAGATTATTGTGCAGATTTCATACTGGGAAAGTTAAGGTTAATGACAGGTTATATTGTAGGTTAATATCTCTGCAGAAGGATGCACAAATCAGTCAGAAAAAAAGGTCAATTAAAGTATGGATTGTGGTAGTTAGTGTGACAGACTGTATTCAGTCTTCGACTGGTGAAAAGTCTAAACCAAAGGAAGACTAATGAAATCTAGAGAAATGTCACTGATGAAAAAAGATACCTAGTAATTCAGAACTAGTGCCAGCTACTGTTGGATGAACACATTACCTATGTTGGCAAAATAATTCAAAGGAGAGCAGATTGAAAAAACCCACCAAAAGGTTACAGATTAGAATTCATGATCTGTTGAGATTAGCCAAATGTATATTTGCTGAACTGCAGAAGCTGGGAAAAATCTGTACTCAGGAAGTTATGCACTGAAATAACACAGGTTACTGACGTCAGAGGCAACATTTAAAAATTATAGTTGCAGTGTTCACTTGGCTATATTTAAGGTTTGATTGGAAAAAAGAACAAAATTGTCCTAGGTTAAAAAAAAAACCCTTAAAGTATAGGCTCCGTAATGCCCTAATTTCTATGTGGCTAGATAATGATCCTTGAACCAGCCTAACTTCAGCACACTTATCTGAAGCAGGAAAGAAACAGTGCTCTAATAATTAGTTTTAGGGCTAATGCTGAGGAAAATGAAAACAGAAGAGCAAGCGTACAGGCCAAGTAAGAGAGAATCACAACTGGATAGAAGTGCAACCCACCAGTAGTAACAGGTACTGCACAGAAGTGCAATTAGTAGTTGACGATTTCAGCTCAGACTTTGCTTTCAGTCTGGAGGAGGGAGGAAAAGTAATTAGTGGTTTCAGACAGCAATCCTCAACGCTTTACTAATTTTACATTATTCCAAGATTACCTGAATAGCTCTAGCTATGGTAATAAAGTGATCACCAAATAGCTTCCATGGTAAACTGAAGGCTGGTAACTGGGACCACAAACTAGTCCATATCTGGAGCCAAAAGGGAATAAACCCAGCTGAAATAAAATTAGGCATGGTATTATATAGAGCACCCACACCATGAGAGGAGCATATGACAATTATTTGACCGGGCACAGGACTGAATTACCACTGCGTATCAGTCTTCTGTCATAAGCGCATTTTATATATANTGAAGAATTAAAAGAATTACATGTGTCACAAAACGTATACCTAAATTACCCAAAGTACGTTCCGTGAATGAACTTTGCGCTAAAAGCAAGCGGTAGCTTCAGAGGAGCGGAAAGGAGCTATCCTGCTCAACAATTCGTGTCTGGTTTCATCCAGCACCGAACTACACCTCGGACAAACCGTACCAAGCTTTTTGACGCCGCTCCCCGGCACTGTAGGTAGCCCTGACAAAACGCTTTAATGCCAACAGTCGTTTCCCACTGGAAGAAAGGGAGTCACATGTGCCTCTCCTTCGTAGTACCGCACCGATGGGCGCCATTCGGCTACGGCAGCCGCAGAGTCGCACAGCAAGGTAGCCTCAGCTACCCGTCACGACGCCGACGCCACCTCGAGCCCTGACAGGCGTTCCCACAGCAACAGCGTCCGCAGCTCCCAGCACGCCCTGCGGGCCCGGTGGCGGCAGGAAGGATGGCTGAGCCAATCAGCGATGCGCTTGCTGAGCAGCGGGCGGGAGGCGGTAGCCAGTTAGAGAGCAGCGGCTGGGGAGGCGGGAAGAGCTGCGGTTTGAAATTCGGTGGGTGCGGCTGGCCTCGCTGTGCCGCCTGCCGCCCTGTCTCCTTACCCCTGCCTGGGGGCCTCTGCGTGCGGGGCTTGGCACGGACCATTGCGCTGCGGAGCGCTGCTGGTTTGTGGGGCCGCAGCAGCGCGCTTGCCGCCGATAGTGTCTTGTGGGACGGAGAAGGAGAAAACTCTGCTTCTCGGCCCGTCTGGTGAGCATAGGAAGGGAGCCTTGGCTCTGGGCGGGTCCTGCGGGAGGACTGCGAAAAGGTGGGAGCGGTCGGCACTGGGGTGCTGTTGAGAACTGTCGGCCCACTGGAAACGACTGTCGGTACCGAGGCGGTCCCGAACGCAGTGTGGGGCCTCTTCCTGACGGAGAAAACCCGTGGCAGGGGGGTAGGAGGAGAGTTAAACTAGAGAAACGTAGCTTCCGCTGTCGTTGCTTATGCTAATAATAACAACAAAAACAACTTACAGGAAGAGGTTTTAATAACAAGACAAGGGGATAAGAAGGAGATTTATTCCGTGAGTTTTAACTGGTGCATTTGCCTTGTGTTGCAGCACTATGTCTGATACTAAGACTGAAGATGAAATAATCTCCTTAGAGAGGGAAATGAAAGAGTTTTGGACCAAATTAAAAAGCATTTATGGCTCGGAACAGA
The DNA here is from genome assembly GCA_013396835.1 of Psilopogon haemacephalus. Lineage (NCBI taxonomy): Eukaryota > Metazoa > Chordata > Aves > Piciformes > Megalaimidae > Psilopogon > Psilopogon haemacephalus. The sequence continues at coordinate 225,877 of VWZI01014933.1, forward strand.
TCAGTCAGTCTTTAGCACTGAGAGATTCATGCAAGGAGTCCATAAGAGTGCTTTCAGGTAAAGAGGCTTTATGTTCCTGTTACCTCTACTTCTATGTTATCTTCAAACTTCTTCAGATAACTGAAATAACTTTCTGTTACAGATAAATGGTCTAAGAAGTTGAAAGAAGAGGACTTGATGATTGATAAAATTAATGAGTATAGCAATGGTACAGTATGATGATTTATATTTTATCTGTAACACTCCTAAGATTACCTTCTACAGTGAATAAGAGGTTCAGCTTTCCATTTGAAAAAAATAGCATCAGAATTAAGATAGAAATGAAACCAAACACTTGGCTGGAGGATGTAAATTGCCAAGTAATTTGTTGGAAAACATAATTACAGAATCACAGCATGGTTTAGGTTAGAAAGGACATCCAAGATCATCTAGTTCCAACCCCTTGCCATGGGCAGGGGCACCTTCCACTAGATCAGGAATTGGACCATCACTGGTGATGCAAAAACATAAAAGACTGGTGATCAGTTTTCTGTGTAGTGGGTTTGGTGCTTTAAGCATTAAAAAAAAAAACAAAGTACCAAAACTTGCTGATTGCAGTAGAAATAGTAAATTACATTGCTCAGTACAGTTAATTGTTATGCTCCGGCCTGGAAGTGGCCTTTAAAGGGAATCTAGTCCAACTCTGCTACAGCAAGCAGGTGCCTCTTCCATATTAGTAATATAACAGAGTCAATCTGTTGGCCTAGGATTAATGTCTGAATTTTGTATTTAAATTTCAGAATATGAGGTAAAAATAATTGCAACTCTCACATGTTTACCCTTGCTTTCTGTTAAATTATTTGTAAACGGGATCCACCATCCCTGTGCTTTGAAGATGTATGTACTGCTATCACTGTAAACAAACTGCATTTGATCAAAGTAACAGAGGATCTCTGTACTTAGTTTCTCTTTGGAATGATTTTCACTTTAAGCTTTTATTTGATGATGTTAATATTTACATTGACTTCTCTTTTCAGATGAAGTAGCATGAGGTTTTGTTCAAATAATTAAAAAATTTCAGTACTATATAGAAGGAACCTGATTAATCAACTTTATATGTTTGCATTTGCTTGCCTTCTTTCAGAGATTCTCTGTCAGAACCAGCGTGTATCAGAAAGTCAGGAGCGTCTGACAGAATTAAGATCTAACCTAAATCAAGAAAAAGAGAAAAACAAGGACTTGACTGACAGCATCCAAGAGCTTAAAGAAGAGTGTGAGAAGAAAAAGGAAAGTAAGTAAGCAATAGACAGCAAGTCTATTGCTAACTAAAGGAAGAATTGTTTTCAACACTGACTTTTGATGTATATTTCTACTGTTCTAAATATTTTTGTATGTTCAGTTTGCTTTTACTCTGACACTTATGGTGGCTTTTACAATTACAGTACTATCTTCTAAAAACAAAGCTGCGGTGGAGAGAGTGGAAAGACTATGTAAGTGTAAGGAATTGTTTGAGGAGCGGCTTGGATTGGAGATACGCAGAATTCACAGTAAGTTTCCCCAGTTTCCATATGCAGTTACGCAATGTGTTTAGTGTTGGGTTGTGCAAAGAGAACACATTAGCTTACACAACAAAGAGCTGTCTTAGTTCAGGTATTACTGTTGCCTCTCAAATGGTTAAATACAGTTTGTCAAAATGTATTTGTCTTTCAAAGACAGTAGGCTCACTTAATTTGTAAGCGCTATAAAAACTGTAGCTTCATATTGTGATATTTAGTAATCATTGTGATGCTCCAGCAGAGGTTAATGGTGTTTGTTAATTCTATCTGTTTTAGATGAGCAATTACAGTTTATATTCAGACACATTGACCACAAAGATCCTGACAAGCCATATCTGTTTACTCTTTCCATAAACGAACAAGGAGATTATGAAGGTATGTGAATTCTGAATACTTAAGGGGACAGAATCTGAAGTACACATTGGGGAAAAAAGGGCAGAAGTGCAATTTAGTTGTAACCTGTAACTTCCAATTTCTGAACAAAAACTCTTGTAATGGCAATACATTTTAAAATTGTTTGTCTTGTTAACTTGTATGAAAATAGAACTGCTTCTTTTCCCTTCCTTTATGGAGTTCCTCTGTATCAAGCAAGCGGGACAGGAGAGAGCAAAGATGTACAAATGTAGATGCTTCAGTTTGTAGTTTGTTGCTGCTTCTGTTTATGCTAGAGTGAGCATATGTGCATATGCGTTGACAGGCTTCTTCACACAAGTTGAAATATGCCTAATGGGCAGAAAACTGTTGTGGGGAACCATCACAGTTATGTAACAGAGGAGAAAGATCAAAACTTTTAATATAGCATTCCTCCTTTCGGCTCTTACCTATATATTGCCAGGTCACTGTTATCTCAGTTATGAAGAACAGCAGTAGTAGTTTGAGTACTGTTATTTTCTAGATGGATATTACTGTTGTTCTGCTGTGCTTCTAGGTGTGGACTGAAGTGATTTCTGGTTTTACCAATTGAAACAGGAGCATGACACTGAGTGGGAGGTGTGGAAATAAAATTGTGCTCTTTAAGAGTTTACTGAAAGAGAATTATTTAATAGCATACTCAAAAATAATGGTGGAGGAAATTAAAATCTTAAACTTCCATTTCTGTTTCATAAGGATAGAAAACCACTAATACTGAACTTACTTTATCATAGCCTAATCTTTTGGAAATTTTTGTCATTTTAGTGACTTCCTGTATTCCTCCTCTGGACTGTATAGCAGAGTTCCAGCGCAAAGTGAGAGAAACTAACAATTTTTCTGCATTTGTTGCCAACATTAGAAAAGCTTTTGCTGATTTATCTCATAAACAGTCTGCATAAAACTAGCTTATACCTCTGTACAGCACTCTTTCCTTCTTTTATTGTGAAAATATGTATTTATCCATGTCTTTCTTTAATCTCTAAATAAAAAAAATCCCTACAGTATTTTAGTCCACTGTCTAGATACTCTTTGAAGAGTGATCCAAAAATGTATAATCAATTATTTCCTTAATTGAGTGTCTCTAGACATGCAAAGTGATCCAGTAGCAAATAGCTTAATGGTGTAGTGATCTTTATTTTAGTATCTTCCTGGAGTAGCTAACTAAACAAAGTACATAATGTAATTCATCTATCTCTTCCAAAAGCATAGAACTGTCTTCCAGGTTATGTGGTTGGGAATGGCCTGAAACCTACCCTTCAGCTAGCTGTGTCATAGTTGCTATCTTAATATTTACCCTGTCTTGTACTTCCACTGTTCCTGCTCATTTTCATGCATGTCAAACATTGTTTTTCTTTCTGGTCTGTTAAACTGTATATATTTTATTGATTATTTCAGATTGTTTGGATCTTTATTTTTGTTGTTAATAACAAAATCATTTGCTGTGCATGCTGCTCTTGAATAAAGCTCTTACTAGGAATGAGCAGGAATTTTGTACTTATTTGGTGAGAAACCCTGGAGCCCAGAGGTTTCTAGTTTCCAAAACAGCTGAGCAGAAGCTATTGTCTGAAATTTGAACTGCAGTAGTGAATGAATAACACTTGTAAGGTTACTAGCCTCTGGTTGGACAGACCAGTCCTTTTGCTTTATTACTTGAAGCACGTTGCAATGAAGGTGTACTTATTGTCATTGGAAGTCTTAAAGCATGGTGAAGTCTGTCCCTTCTGCCATCTCCCTACTGGCAGTGCCCATGTATCCAGAATTACTGCCTTCATTTTGAAAAACGCTCCTGCCATTCTTTACCTGTCTCTGCCAAGCAACTCTTACTTTTCCAGAGTAAGAACATCAGAATGCTCAGCAAACTATTTTACAGCTGTTGTATGGAAACAAAAACACAGGCACCATGTTTTCAAATAGAGCTCTCTCTTAAGGGGGAGCATATTCTTCAGCTGCACTCTGTGCCCTATCTCATTTGACTGTCTCTTTCATAAGAGAAATAAAATAATTGAAATGTGCCCTGAGTGAAAAAAGAAATACTCACCCTTTCTGCTGTTTTCTTTTTGTGTTCATCCTAGGCATGAGTAGTTGGTTTATTGCTTCTAACAAAATTACTTTGCCAAGATTGCTATTCACAGAAGATAAAATATGCAATTTACATTCCTAGGAATTGCTTGGTAGATAAAATGACATTTCTGGTTGTAAATGTTCTCTGTATATGCCTAAAGCAACAAGTAAAGTTTGAAATGTTTATTGTGTGTAATTTAAACATTTACAAATCCTTTTGGAGTTAGAATATTTAATCTTATATTTGCCAAGGCAATTCACGTGCAGCTCTTACTTCCTCTAAACCATTAAGGTATTCCATACACAGGTAAAAGCTTGCGAACTGTGTGCAGTAGATTTGTTTGCTTATAAAATATGGAGTAAAACTGTATTACAACCTACCTAAACCAGAAGTTAGGCTAGCTGAAGAGCCATCTTTAAAATCTTAAAACCCTTGTGTCTTTATCAAATGCACTTGGTGCTTGCAGAATTTCACACACCTGTCTCTGTGGCAATTTGGAATTTTCTGTTTTATGACTGCACAACATAATGCTATCCAATAATAGTCATGGCAGCTGGGACTCAACAGACAGAGTTTTGGGGACCCCAGTCCACTAGGTAGCATGCAAACACTGAAATGCCCCAGAGAGTAGGTGAGGAGCCTTTGAGCTCAAAAGCAATAGCAACAGCCAGCCAGGAATTGACACCATCAACCAACCCTCTCCAGTTGATGCTACTGCTCTACCACCAGGATCAAGTTTATCTTAAGGCAGACATCAATTTTAGTAAAGGTTTTTAAAGGCTTCCCTTTCCCCCCCCNCTTTCAAACTTCTGGCCAAGACTTAGCTACTGAGGGTCATGCCTGAACTGTATGGGTGGGCTGTCAGCTACTGCTGACCATACAGAAAATTGCTGATGTACAGGTGCTCCAGCACCTCATCAATGTTATCTCAGAATTTAATGTAAAAATCAAGTTTAGGAGAAAATGGAAATATATTATGGGTTTAAGGACTGCTGGGAACACAAAATAGAATTAAATATTAATAATGTGTATTAAATGGATTTAATCACAGTCATCTGTATGCCAGCTGGAGGACAGATCTTAGGAAAAAAAAAATCACATTATAAGAGTCCTTTTGGCTAACAGAACAGTTTTATACAGCTATTCAACCAGCAGTGGGGATGGTTAAGCCAAGTTTGTTGACATTTTTTATAAAGCCTCTTGGATGTTACTAAACATTTTGAAAAGCAACCAAGCGTTGGCCACACTTGTGAAAATTAAGAAAGATGCAGAAATTATGGAGTGCTTCTGTCATATTCTGATTGTGTGGTATTACTTGTTATCTTCTCCAATGCTTCAATAAATTCTTTATTTGCTACCTGAAATTGTCTAAATAAGTCCTATTGTTATAATACTCTAAAAATCAGCATACACTCATTTGTGATTTATGTTTGTAACTTTTAAAACGCCTTGCCTGATAAACGTACACACAAGTAAGTCACTTAGTCCCAGAGGCAGATTACAGCACATTTTTAAACTGTATAAATAATTATGGTAACTCTTACCTTTCTGAAAGTAGTAGTTGCAATCCAATTACTTCAGGCTTTACTACTGAAGTAGGATTGTATGACTGAAGGGTTGGGGACATAGCTCTGACTGTCAGTGAAACTTCATTCTTTTTGTCTTTTTCATTATCCCTAATCGCTCTAACAATTATACACAAAGGATCTTTTGGATTCTTGAGCTTATGAACAACTTCCAGTAGACACCGAGGTAATGAAGCCTGATACCCTGCAGATCAGTGGCTTTGTAGCAGTGGGTGCCATTCTCTTCACTGCAATATCTCAGCTCTCCCCACTCTCCTGTGGATGTGAGCCAGACCACTCAAGAACTATGCCGTTTGTGCCCTTCTTGGCTGCTGCAACTGCCCACTCTTTCTGCAACACAAGGCAGTGATGCGAGCTTCTCTACTTTATCTGCTTGCCAATTTGTAGTACGCCATAAGCCCAGTAAGGGCTGCAACACTGCCTCTGTTTCCAATTTGGGCTAATTGAGCAACAGGTTAAAAAATTGTTGCAGAGACTGACAGACTGCTAAACGTAGAGTTTAACCAGACACGTGTGTAGTGCACTTTCTGTATCACTGTATATATTTAGAAGTGTCTATGCACTGAAATAATAAATTGAAAGAAGACAGTAATTTGATTTCCTTCCTTTTCAGTCATAGCATGTTTAACAGTGCTAAATGCTACTGACTCACTTGTTCTGTGACTGATGGGTAACTCTACATGAAAACGTGCTCTTTGACTGACTTGACTCAATGAATTATTTTATGCTGGCTACCAGATCCTGGACTGAGTTCTTCGCTACAATATCTTCTGCATAAGATCTTCAGCTGGAATAACTGCTTTGCAGAGAAACAGGCCCATTGAATGAACGCCAGCTATTTTTGATTTAGAAGCATGCTACACTTCACACTGATGGCATTTATCATAAAGGTTTCCAAGCATTTAATAGCAGACTGCATACTTTTTAGGTAAGTGAGAAGGTGGAGGTGTTAGAGGGATGATCATGTGGGTGGCGTACTGGATAAGTTAAAGCACAATACATTTGTGTAAATGCTTACCTCATAGGTTAAAAATAAAACAAGGCAAAACTAATCCTTAACTTCCCAAATGAAACTAGCAAGAGATAGATTTTCTTGTGTAATGTCCAATACACCCCCCATTAATGGGAAGACAATGAAGCAAATTCGTAATTGTATTCTAACGTTAGTCATCAGTATGAGCATGACTTACTAGTCTGTATTTCCCTATATTTAGTGCAAAGGTAGACAAGCCATCTGATAAAATCGTGTTTTGAAAGAGGGAAAACCTCTTCTGATGTGGAAGCCTCAACATTGTCAACTGTAACTACAAGCAATTGCCTGTCACTTTGGGCTCTAGCCTTCTCTAAGGTTAGTTCACAATTCTGACAGTCTGCTTGGGACCATGTTCCAGTAGGGACCATCTGTATCAAGTGCTGCGTGTGTTGGTTTGAGCTAATTGGAGGATTTGAGTGAGAAATTAAGACTGTTGGCTGAGAGAGAGTTAAACACAGAGTCACTTCACTGAGTTTCAATGAGAAAGAAAAAAAGTTGTTTTAAGAGCTGATCTCAAAACAACCAGATTAGCAGAGGGCTTCTGTCTGTTTGGCACTGTGGCTGCTCTCTCCTTTGTCCCTTTGTCTCTTTGTCTCTCTGTCTTTTGGCTAATTCAGAGTAAAATCATTAAAACCACTAATATCTCTGGCCGATCTTCACCTTATCTGCAGCATCAAGAGGTGGTGAGATAAAGCTGGGGAAGGGGGGGAAAGGTGGTAGGGGGATTTGGTTACCCTCTCTTGGGGATTTTGGTCTCCAGGAGGGGTGTGGTGTCTGTATTACATTTTCACTGTATATATCTGTAAATACCTGTTATATCTTGTAAATATTTGCTTGTATATTTGCATTGCTGTAAATATAAAGCTTCATTTATTAACTTCCAGTGTTTTTCTGAGTTTTAGCTGGGGTTTATAAAGGTGGGTGGGGGGCAAGTAACTGCAAACCCACTACACTGTGCTAATGGCATTACAATGAATCAAAATACCAAATTTACAGTCACTGTTCATGCAATTTACAACATGAGAAAGCTGGTTACTTTCCTCAGCTGCTCCTGCTAAAGTTCCCCACAACTATCATTTCTCAAATACATTGCTCAGTGTGGAACAAGCATTAAACATTTGCATCCACTTTTACTTTTGATTGTGCATTAATCCTATCCAGATGGAAGCTTATGTCACTGTTTTTCCTCTTCCAAACAATAGTTAGCATTTCATAGCAGTTACCTGTCAAACCTTACAAATGAATTCTTATACAAGAATTCTCCCAGGCAGAACAGCTATGTTTGTGCTGGATGCTTGGACTAGTTGCAAGAGTAGCACAGACCACCATAGCAATATGAGCAGTCTCAGTGGTTCACATGCTTTTTGTCTGACAGAATTAACTTGGAAAAATGCATTTAGTTAGCAGGCAATTGCTATGAAAGTGGAACAGCTATTTAAAGAAGCTGCTTCCAGTCTGAAAAGCAGTCTTGGCTGTTTTTTCTTCACATCTGCTGAGTCCTTCGACATTGTTGAAGGACCAAATGTTGGGACTTGAAGGTGATCCAGACTACTAATATGCAAATCCTTTTCTGCAGCTGGCATATAGATTGTCTGTTACAAAACCAGTTAGAGGCACTGATGTTCCTTTGAGATTGTTCAGGGACAGTACCTGATAGTGGTATTTGTAGACTTTTCTTTGGTGAATGTATGAAAGCAATTCCAGCTCAGTGCATAGGTAACTCCTTGTTTAAAACAAACAAAAGCAAACAAACTCCCTTTTAACAATAATGAATAAACATAGAATCCTATCATAAATAGGGAAGAATAGGTTTGATGATCTGCTTTGATGATAGAAGTCTGAAAGATGCAGCTTCCTTGGCAAAATAACACCTGCAGCTTTGTCTCATGAGAATCACTATACAAGACCAACCCTTTTTTCTACCTTACAGAAGTGGTTGGTAGGTGGTGCTTTGATGACTGACAGTTTAGCCTGAAACATGTGAATGAAACTCTTACCACCTATACTGAAAAAAAGGCATCTTTTCCATAGTGGGTTCAGCTGAACATTCAGAAATTACTAGCATACAAAATTTTACTTTTGAAATCCTAACAAAATGTCTTTTAAAAATATATATTTAAAATTGTATAGAGAAAATCTATCCTAATACCTACTATTATAAACAGTTTCATACAAGAAATAACATAAGATACAGCAGTGATGAACTGCAGACTGCAGTGTGGGTAACAATCTCTTCTTTGCTTTAGCTCAAAGCACTATTTGCATTTCATGGAACAGAGAAGAAAACTGACACTACATTCCTAATATGTTTATTATTAAAGTGTTTCCAAATTAAAATAGCCCACAATACTGATTGGTTCCAGAGATTTTATGAGGAATGATTGTTTTTCTTATTAAAAAACCCCAACAACAACAACAAAAAAACCCCAAACTGAACAAAACCAACCAATGTAAACACAAAACTCCCAAAGTTCTACACAACAGCAGTACATGAATGGACTTCTAGCTAGCACATCATTGTGTCTCTGACAGTGGAGTTCCTACACATCACTGCATTTCTGAAAGAGTTGCTCAAGCACAGAATTGTCATTAAAACACAGGGGAAATTGTGTCATCTACCTCACCCTGATCTGCAACAGGCAGTCAACATGCACAGTATGGTATGAGAGCTCATGTATAAAAGGTAAACCCCAGGACTCCAAGAACTTGAAGCTCAACAAAAGCCAAAAAATGTTTTGTTGCACAGATCATTTTAGATCACATAATACAATAATTTTTGCCTTTTCTTTGACATGTATGATCATTAACATGGCTCCAAAATATAGTTTCCTAGTATTTCCTCCAGTTCTATAATTGAAAGCAATTTCAAAGACTGAGTTCTTTACAGACACACTCCAACACTGTGTTTTCATTGCAACTACAATCAGAAATCTTTACCATTTAAAGGTGATATATGCCATTTTCCCAAACTTCGACTAGTGCTTTTTAAAAAGAAGAGTAAGGTTACCTTACTGAAGTTCCCATTAGGTTCAAATCAAAACCAGTCAAAACAAGTAATACAAAGTGCTCTTGTTTTATGGTTTAAAGGCAACTGTAGTTTGCAGAACACTGAAGTCAGGCCTAACAGGATCTACGTTACAGGAAAGAGAAAAAGTATTCAATAGCTCCTCTTGCACAAATGACACAAGTAGACAATAGGAGACATACAAAAACGAGTTGTAGCAAAAAGATTTTAAAAATACCAAAGCATCAACTGTAGAAAATGAATGGTAGCCCATATTTCTCTGAGAATACAGACGGCTGCAGGAATGGGAAGATAAATGAAACAGGTATTAGGGTTCCTACTAGAATACTCTGACTAGAACACATATGGTGTCTAAATCAACCAGTGTCAAACATAACTGACATTTGTTGCAGGGGAATGGCTTCTGCTGTCACGTCCTTTTCAGAAACAGAAAGTGATTTTAAGCTCAAGCAGATATAGTTTAAGATAAGAATCACTCTCCTGTAAGCAAAGCTTTAGTGCATGTATTTGGGTCTCAGGAAAAAGGATTTGGCATTGGCAATCACACAGAATGGTCACAGAGTGAGACAGAAGCATATGAAGCTGTGACACCTGTTCCAGTTCTGCTGGAATAATTTAAAAAATAACAGATAGAAAAACTACAAAATGGCAACAGGGAAACAGCATGAGACACTTTGGTATTTTAGAACTAGCACTATTTAACATTGATTAAGAACCAAAAGTCTTCAACATCCACCCTTGTTTGATCAGATACTTCTATCATGTACTGCAAAGTTTGTTTTTACTTTTTAATGAGAAGACCCCCCAAAACAACCCACCATATATTATTATTTTGGTACAAAATATGCCAATATGAGAAACAGTAAACAAAGGGAGACCTTATTTTCCTCTATTCTGGGCTGGCTAGGGAGAGAAGACAATTTCTTACTATTTATTATTAAACTATACATATAATTTCCTCATTTTTCTACTTCAACATCTCAACCACTGTGTCATGTACTGTACTATAAAAAGGGAGCATAGAAGCTGAAGACAAATATATTATAGAGTACAAACCCTCATCTCTAAAATTACTAAAATGACAATTCTACAAAAGGTACGAATATACAGAACCTTTTAAGAGCTCACATTTACCACGAGCTGTGAGTATTTCAGTCAAATTCCTGGAATATGTGTGATGATTATTCTCTAAACATGGCCTCCAAAAGCACCTTACAAAGCTCTTCAGCAGTGAAGCAAACAGATTCAAATGAAAAAGGAAATAGTCATGTGATATTCTCTTTGCAGAGTGGGAGATTAAACCAGTTTTGACATCCATTGGTTAAAGCAATGGATCAAAATTTACTGCTATGTATGACCACTATAACACTTGTTCCTTCCCGCTAAAGACAGAAAAAATAATCTGAACTTTTAATTTTCATTAAAAAGCTGTATCTTGAAAGTTTAATGATCGTTTAGCAAAGTTCAATGACGTTCCTACTGCTACCTCACTCTTATCCCATTTCCCCAAATGCCTCATCTGAATCTCTCATCTCAGCTATTTTCCAGACATATTGGTATTAATTTTCTTCTAGAAAGAACTGGAACAGACTTCCCAGAGAGGTTGTGGAGTCTCCTCTGGAGACTTCCAAACCTGCCTGGATGTGTTCCTGTGCAAACTACCCTAGGTGATCCTGCCTTGGCAGGGGCATTGGGCTCAATGATCTCTGGAGGTTCCTTCCAACTTCTTAAGTTCTGTTATTCTGTGTCTCTAGAAAGACAGGTTTAGGGGAAGTAAGTAAGACACTGGCACAGCCAGCTGAACCATGGCAACTATGTTACATGCTTTAGCACATCATAGGTGCAATGTATTTAAACCTCAAAGGAAAAGTTTCAATTCAAGTTGCCTTTAACAGAGGGAATACAAGAGCATATGATTCCAGCCAGTAAACCGTCTGGAGGTTGTAGCCTTGACTGTGTATCTCAATCAATGTGACAAATAGATCAGAGCAACGTTCTGTTCCCATGTAATATTTTGCCAGAATGACATTTTAAATAAAGCTTTGAAGAAGGGAAATGGCCTAGAGAAGGCAGTAACCCACACCATGAAAGAGGTGTGTTTAAACTGATACTATGAATTACCATCTCAGCATGTCTGATTTCAGAAATTATAATAGTAATTCCATAAATCTCAGGATAGTTTTGCTTTAAAATGTTGGTATCAGTAATTATTAAACAACTGTCACTTCAAATATCATGGATGGGATACTTTCTATTGCAATGGGTGTATTCCCACCTCTATAGCCTGTTGTGCTGTATGAAATCAGAGGCACAGGAGACAGGTGAGAAAAATTACAGCCAGAGAAACTTTGGGAGGAGAAGGTGATTTAAGTATGACTCCCTTGTCCCTCAGATATATTCACAGACATATAAGCTATACAGATACTGATGACAAGGCTACCTGGCTCTTTCAGAAGATGTTCTGTGAGCAGTAAAATTGAGAGTCCTTCCACAATTCACAATTTTTCAGTTTTCTTACCTCTACTGTCTATTAAATGGAGTTGCTATTTTAATTAACCCACATTCTACCCTTAATTTTAGCACATTTCTTTGCTAACAAGCACATGGCCCTATAGAAAATAAAGGCTTCAGAAGTTTTCAAGAGTAGAGTAGGACAAATATTGGTCTTTAAAAAGAAAGAAGTGGCAACACGACTTTCTTCAATGTAGCCTCTATAAAATAGAGCCTTTAAACAAATTTTACGGCATTGGAAACCATCCATACTTTGCTATTTGCATAGGTGAAAAGAATCAGAAAGTTTTCCTAGCTTACAATTCCAGCTGAACACAGCACTCCAGTCCCTTTGTATATAGAAGACACACTTATTTTTCTCTTTTTTTCCCCCTTCTTTTTTCTTTCCTCTTTTTTTCTTTAAATATATATGTCTTTGGTCTATAAGCACATTGGTTCTGTGTGCACACACACAATACTGTTGAACAGTAGGTTGCATAGAGTCTGTTACCCAACCTTGCCTACTTTTGGCACTGCTGTCACAAATCACAGAAAAGTGTCCTTCAAGAGCTGTATGATCCTTAGCATCCTACATCAAACTTTGATTGAAAGACTGGAAAAAGCATGTATATAATGTTTAAAAATATATTTATTTGGAGTGTTGCTTTGTCTTTTTTGGGACATGGTTTCTAAATCTTTGATGAAAAAGGAGTGCAAAATTATTTTACAAACACCCTTAATTTTATTTGTAGAAGGGACAAAATATTGCTGAGTGTTCCAAGTTTGCTATGAATTATGTTAAGTGAATTTTGCTCAAGTTTTCATGCATTTAAAATAAACTACTTCTATGGTAATGTATGACATTCTGCCTTCTCTTTCTTCAACCTATCAAAAAAGCATTAAAAACTCTAAGAAAGACACCTAGACCAATCTGTGTCTGAGGAAGCAATGGACATTTCATCTGCTTTTTTTCCTCTCTATTACACCCCTGTTCTCATCCATTTGAATATGCAAAAACAGTTTCAGGAGTGAAGTCTGTATGCACAACAGTGCGCTTGAACAAACATTTTTCAACATCAACCTCTTCAAAAAAGCTAAAATCTGTAGAGGTAAAAAATCACAAGGCAAACCAAAGTGAGAATGAGTTTATCCTAGCAGTCAAGATCAGTGCTTTGGGTATTTGCACAATAAATGAAGTCTACTCATAATGCAATTAAATACCAAATTGAATTTAAAATTATGCTAAAATAATACAAAAAATATCCCACGATTACCACAGGCTTTTTTTTTTCTCCTCAAATTGCTGATTGACCACATTACCTACTATTTAAAATATCAATTCAGTATTTTAAAACTTTGTTGGAGGAACAGCCACTGAGATTTGATAGGCAAAACCAGCACTTTAAAACACAACGATAGCAAAAATATCTGAAACAGATTTAAAATCTATAAAGCTATGATTTGTATTACTGTAAGTAACAAATCAAGCAACTATTACTTATAGCAGACTCAGCAAAAGCAAGAGGGATGGACAGAAGAGAGATCTGAGTGTGATGCTCTCCACCACCGAGTATCCCAAGAAAGTTGGAGAATGGATATTCCCTTTTGTCCAGAAGTTCCCAAAAGAATACAAAATAAATAATATTTCAAAGACAGTACAAGTGAAAATACTGCTCCCATTGTGTCTGTTACATACACATACAGCATGCCTACATATACAGAATGGTGTGTTGTCTTCATTCACAAAGAGGAAATACGGCAGTGCGCTATCAGAATGCTTTGATATTCCTAATTTTTTCTGATGCTGAGATATATGAAGAAACTGCATTCACAACTTAGAATTTATGTCCAGTAGCAAACAGTTAATTCTGTTCATGTCTCATGATCGAACTCAAGGATTAATGCTCCTCTGAGCAAGTGCCACCAGTAAGATACCCATTTGTCCCATTGGCACCACTGGTCCCATTAGTGGTGATAGTGCTGTTGAGGGTCTTTGAACGAGGTACTGTTTCTTCCTCATCTGAGCTTGACTCAATGTCACTTCGGTCATCCTTTGCTACCTGCAGAATTTGAAAAAGAAGCAAGCATAAGCACCACTACATGTAATTTGCTTACAGTAATCCTCTACTCCAGAAAGCCCTCACAACAGTTCTGCTCTTCAGCTCTCAACTTGTAAAGAGCCATTTGCCTTTGGGGCTCCCAGTGTTTCTACCAGCCCTGCAATATCTTAACATGAGTGATGTTATTTTGCTTGGGAACAGAGAAAAAAGAAACACAGTTCCCATGTACCTCCAAGTACGTAAAACTTTTAATGTCAACACTTAGCAAGTCCACAATTCTGACACCTGTGAAATAACTTCAGCTGAGGTCAGAAATGTCATTCCATGCTTACACAGCTTACTTAACAGACTACTTCAGTCTCTTTTATATAAAGAGACCTTTATATTAAAGCTGTTTGGGATACAGAAATACACTTTGAATTACACTTTCATCACACAGAAGACAATGGGCCCAGCACAGGGTATTGTGTACCTGTGATTGACATGAGGGCATCATCTTAAATTCTCTTAATATATTAGATTGACTGCCAATTCTTCTGTTAGGGTCCTGCTCTGAAGCCAAACAATCAAAAGAAGATTCTACATTGCAGCCACTTGTGCTAAGTGTGATCCACTCTCTTTACTGTTAAAATGTGGCAACATACTAAGAGTATTTGCACTTAAAACCTGATACGACTACAACACGTCTTGTAGTACTTAGTTCTATTTGTTTATCACAGGATCACAGGACGTCAGGGGTTGGAAGGGACCCAAAGAGATCATCAAGTCCAATCCCCTGCCAGAGAAGCACTATAATCTAGCTCAGGTTACAGAGGAATGAATCCAGATGAGCCTTGAAAGTCTTCAGAGAAGGAGACTCCATAACCCCTCTGGGGAACCTGTTCCAGTGCTCTGTGACCCTTACAGTAAAGAAGTTCCCCTTTGTGTTGAGGTGGAACCTCCTGTGCTGCAGCTTATGTCCATTGCTCCTTGTCCTATCACAGGAAGTGAGTGAGAAGAGCCTGTCCCCCCAGTCCTGACACCCAGCCCTCAGATATTTATAAACATTTATTAAACCCCCTCTCAGTCTTCTCCAGACTAAAAAGCCCCAGGTCCCTCAGCCTCTTCTCATAAGGCAGTGCTCCAGTTCTCTAATCACCCTTGCAGCCCTCTGTTGGACCGTTTCCAGCAGATCCCTGTCCCTCTTAAACTGAGGAGCCCAAAACTGAATGCAGTACTCAAGATGGGGTCTCACCAGGGCAGAACAGAGGGGAAGAAGAACATCCCTTGATCTGCTGGACACACTCTTCCTAATACACCCCAGGATTCCATTGGCCCTCTTGGCCACAAGGGCACATTGCTGTCCCATGGATAATTTGTTATCAACCAGGACTCCTGGTTCCCTCTCCTCTGCTGGATACTCTCCAGCAGATCACCTCCCACCCTGTACTGGTGCAGTTTATTATCCCCAAAAGAACCCACTAGAGTAATTTCTACAGAAATAGAAATATATCTAGACAATATATAAGTAGGTGTGTAAAACCCCTAAGCATAACAGTAAGCAAGATATAGATGATCAGGACTTAGTTATAGATTTAATAATAAAATAAATTAACTAAGGATGATTTACTGTAAAGTATGCATGATATGTTGTTAAGATACTGAATATTTTACTGCAGAAACAAAAGGATTATGAATGAGGAATACGTTAAGATCTGACAGAAGAAGAATCCTCCATGCACATCATACACATGACCTTTAACCTAGTTGCTGACTTATTGCAAGTGTCTAACTCCACTCTTGTACAATTTACATATTCTCCTGCACAGTTGTTGCTCTTAAGTATGCTTCCTGAATGGCAACAGAGCAGCTGCTTACCCTGCTGGTATACATGTGTAAAAATGTTGTAACATAGTAGTACCCATTTACTACAGGTAGAAGTGGGTTTGAACGATATTAGGCAATGCATAGCTGAGAAGTAAAAATGCTTTTATTTAAATATTTAAACACAAACAATGGATAAAAATACCAAGCACAAATTTAAAATTAAAAAATCCCTCCACAAATACCAGTATTGCACAGAATAAATATTTTGAATAGTATATTTAAAGAAACTTACATGCAAGGGGTTCCACTTCCCAGCCTTCCAGAAGAGCACAAGAGAAAGGATAAACAAGCAGAGTAAGAAAGAGTACCAAGCACTCTTTGAAGTCACTGGTGTAATTCAGACAGGACAGCTGAGGCTAATGATCATTAAAAGCAGAGGAGAGTGAAGAGTGGCTTCTAGGTAAAACACAGCTCATGAACACACTCTTTCATACAGAGTGAGTGGCAGATTCTGGGCTCTGCTTGGCACCAGGCTTAGCTCTCCAGGACAGCCATAGAACAGTTTTCTGCAGAACAGTCTCTTTCACTTCAGGGGCAGTCACATGTCTGAAATACCTACTCCTTTGCTCTACACTTTGAGGGCAAAATACTCTGTACTTTACATGATCTGTATGTGTTCATTCTGTCATGAAAATGTAACTGCCATATTACATAGCAGCCAGCATTTCTGTGCATTTTATCTTTCTATCAGATGTAACAATGGCAGGGAGACACTACATTTTATTACAGACAGTCTTCTTGTGGGAATTCTAGAAAGAACCTCATTAGTTGTAAAACTCAAGTGAGACTGTGACCTGTAACTTTGCCACTAGCAAAGGCATCAGAATTTCACTTCGTAATATTATTACTATCACTACCAGCTAGGAAGTAAAGATTTTTCTACCAACTACTATGAAGAAGAAAACCAAAGCTGGCAGCCCCAAGAAAGCAGTTCGCTGTTTAAAAGAAAATAATTTAAAAAAAATCAATTTTCCCTAATGTAGTTTGGTTTAGTGTACCAGATTATAAAAAATAAACGTGGAAGCATGTAGGAAGGAGTATGTTAACTTATCATGCATTCGTTAGAAGGAGTAAGAAAGGAAAGAATGAAAGAATAGATTATATAAAACATGTTTTCAGTAATGAGTTATGGATTAGGAAGAAATAACTAAAAACCTGTATTTATATTAAAAAAAGTTAAAATCTTTAACATGAAACAGAATTATGCTGTCTTACCTTGCCCTTTGAAATAGCTTTGTAGGCTGTTTTTATTATTAAATAGGACCAAAAACAGTTCAGAATTTGAAGAATGACAAGCAGCATATTGAAGATCCACAAGGCAGGAAAATTGCCCAGAGCTTCATATAGTTCAAAGAATGTAGTGTTTAATATCCTAGAAGAGAAAGGAACAGAAAAATAATTCAAGAGTCTAAAAGAGGTCCTTTAAAAATCAAGATGACAAGTAATTAAATGGGATTCACACGGATAGTTGGTTCTCAAATTGTGACTCACATTGAATCACACAAATGTCTCCAGAGAAAAACAACATAAAAATGTTGCTTTCAGTGTTTAACTTCATTTTGCAAACATCGTGTTATGTAAAACAAAGATCCTCAGTGTGCATTTCTTATCTTCTTTTACAAGGCTGGCACACGTTGGTTGTATCAAATAACTCCTCCTCTGATTAATAACATTAAATTTTTTATTCCATTTTTAAAAATAAAGCTTTTGCATAATAGCTATCTCCAGTAGAGGTTTGATGGCCCCGTATCAGCACAGGGTAAGAATGTGTATGAAGACCATTACACTACAGTGCAACCCACACACAGTACTATGTTTTTCAAACCATATTCCCAGGCTGCGACAGTGAGCCACAACCTCTCCCATCAATCAAGACAGATCTGTACCAAGAGCTGAACAATGCTCCTCAGGTGCTCCCATCTGAAGCCTGCCCCTTCAAATTGAATCTCAGAGCTGATGTATTTGTTTCAGTATACACAGCTATGAATATATTTTTCTTCTTCATATCAGCAACATGAGCAACGTGCAATGTGGAACTGAAAACAGTTTGGGACAGTCTAATTAAGTGAAACTTCAGCAGCATGTGAAACAGTGGTGCATGCATGGCAGGGTTCAACCTCTTTTGGGGTTTTCTGAGAATAAGAGGGAGTTTCGGCCGAGTGTTCCAAAATAAACTCTAATTTAACAGAAACCTGAGCACCAACAGGAATCCAGAGCCAAAATTATCAACTAGTCAAGGGAATTGATCCTAGGTCCTGAACATCCTCTGTGCTTGCATTAACGGCTAAGATACTGTGTACATCTAGTGGCCACTTTTTGCACAAACCCCACTTTTAACACCACTTACGTATACGCAAGTGTGAGGTTTAGCAGTTACATAGAAGGCAGGTGCACAACAGGGATACTTGGGGGCAGCAAGGGTTGGGGACAATTTATTGCTGTCTTTCGATAATTCAAGGGGGCTTGTAGGAAAGATCAGGACAAGCTTTACAGTAGGGCCTCTGGTGGAATGACAAGGGTAATGGTTTTAAACTGAAAGAGGATAGATTTAGACTAGGTATAAAGAAGAAATTATTTGAAAATAGGGTAGTGAAACACTGGAACGAGTTGCCCAGAGAGGTCAAGTTGAACAGGACTCTGATCAACCAAATCTAGTTGAATAGGTCCCTGCTCATTGCAGGAGGGGTTGGAGTAGATGCCCTTTAAAGGTCCCACCCAACCCAAACCATTCTATGACTCTACGACTCTACGAATCATAGAATCAGTCAGGGTTGGAAGGCACCACAAGTATCATCTGGTTCTAACCCCTCTGCCATGGGCAGGGACACTCTACCCTAGATCAGGCTGGACAGAGCCTCATCCAGCCTGGCCTTAAACACCTCCAGGGATGTGGCCCCAACCACCTCCCTGGGCAACCCATTCCGGGGTCTCACCACTCTCATGCTGAAGAACTTCCTCCTCACATCCAATCTGAATCTCCTCACCTCCAGCTTTGCTCCATGCCCCTTAGTCCTGATAGCCTAAAAAGTCCCTCCCCAGCTTTTCTGTAGGCCCCCTTCAGATACTGGAAGGCCACAATAAGGTCACCTTGGAGCCTCCTCTTCTCCAGACTGAACAGTCCCAACTCTTTCAGTCTGTCCTCATAGCAGATATGCTCCAGCCCTCTGATCATCCTCACTGCCCTTCTCTGGAGATGCTCCAGCATGTCCAAATCCATTTTGTAATAGGGGCTCCAGAACTGGATGCAGTACTCCAGGTGGGGTCTCACCAGGGCAGAGCAGAGGGGGAGAATCACCTCCCTCAACCTGCTGGCCACACTTCTCCTGATGTAGCCTAGGATCTGGTTGGCTTTCTGGGCTGCAAGTGCACACTGCTGGCTCATGTTGAGCTTCTCATCTACCAGCACCCCCAAGTCCCTCCCCGCAGGGCTGCTCTCCAGTCAGTCACTGCACAGCCTTTATTTGTGCTTGGGATTGCCTCAACCCAGATGCCTGAGAGTAGAGAGTGGACAATAAAAAGTGGAAACAATGGTATTTATGGAAATAAATAATGATGTCTGAATGCTTGTTAATTATGGGGAGATAAAGAAGGAAATATGAGGACTTGTCAAGCTCCATCCATTTTCCCTGCTGGTGTAAAAAATCGTTAAAATAGTCCATTGATTGGCATTTTGTTTCCGTGATGCTTAAACTAAGTTCTCCTCCGCAGGCCACTAGATGGCAGGGGCAATCAAGCAAAGGATTTCACACAGCCCTTGGGCTGCACCTGCTGTGTCTGAAGGCAGGTGATGGAACAGTCCATTGGTAACGGCTTCTGAAGAGCACAGCTCTCATTTGGGAAGTTAGAGATACTAGGCTCAGCTTTTTAACATGTAATGGGCCCACCTCTTCACCTCAGGATCGCTCCGGATGGTGTCCCTTCCCTCCAGTGTGTCTGCTGCACCACACAGCTGAGGATCAAACTTATTGATGGTGCACTCAATGCCACTGTCCATGTCACTGACAAAGATGTTGAACAAGACTGGTCCCAGTATTGATCCTTGAGGGACTCCACTTGTCACTGGCCTCTGTTCGGACGCGGACCCACTGACAGACTTTAGGTGAAGCCGTCAAGCTAATCTTTTATCCACTGAGTTGTCCAACCATCAAAAACATATTTTACCACCTTGGCTCAGGATGTTGTGCAGTACACTACTGTAGGCTTTACTCAGGTCCAGGTGAATGATATGAATTGCTTGTCCCTTGTCTATTTATGTTGAGACCTTTTCATAAGTCATCAGGCTTCTCAGACAGGATTTGCCCTTGGTGAAGCCAAGGTTGATTATACCCAGTCAAGTATGTACAGACAACAAACCCAGAATACAACACTTAGTGCTGATGATTTATGTGTGTAAACAGCATTGGTCAAAAATCAACCAGTGATTTTTAATATACTGGCCTTAATACTGTAAGGCATAAATGTTATACTTTTTTATTTTGGCTTTCTTACACTAAACCGCATGTGTGCTTTGTAATTTTTTGAGAAATTGATGTTTTATAGCTTTATACTATACCAATGTGCTTATGGAGTGTGCAGCAGAAAAAGAATCTGTTTTTCTAGTTTTCAAGAACCCAGCCTTCTGCTCCAGCTAAAACTCTTTATGCATATCAACACGTATCTGTAGTCACCACTGTTTAACTTCACTAATACTTATTTCAGTTCTCACAACTATCAAATACAAACTTGAAACCAGCAACTCCTTTATGTAAAGCTACTGTCTTCTTTATCTCTAAAGTTTTAGGTGCTCCAGAACTGTAAATGCAGTTTCTACAGGTTTCCGTTTATATTTTCATCCACTGAATCAAATCCACATCTGAGAACTTCCACAGGCATAAAAAGCAGTATTAGAGATGCAGATGGTCTGTTCTTCCAGAAGTTCAAAATATCAGGAAGACAGCAAAGGGAGAGAGTGCTTCTTGTTCCAAAAGCAGTTTCACTGCAAGCAAGTGAGTCATCTGCTGCATATTAGATAAAGGAAATAAGCCTTCATTACAAGGAGTAGACATCTTTCTAACCTGCTTGTGTCTGGCAAACTAAGGACAGGACTGGAACTCACCATTAAAGCTGCATAAAGATTTCACTAACTGCTTAGCAATGCCAAGAGGGGTCATTGACCCGATGCACAGGCTGGGTGTGCAGATGGAGTTAAAGCTATGTCTAAGAATGTAGAGATGATCAGAAGTAGAATTAAAAATACAGAAAGCTATAGATAAAAACAAAGGAAAGCAAACAAACTTTCTCAGAATACATCAGTTATTTTATGCTAGAAGTCTGAAATGGGGGAAAAAAATCATAAAGTTAGACAACTTCCCACCAATCCTACTACTTAAAAGATTTAATAGAAGTGTTTTAACCAAATACATGAATAACACAGACTGGAAAAACTAGCATGAGAATAGACTATGTGAAAGACAAACTGACTGTGAGATGTATATGCAAATAAATTTTAGTTTCAAATACTCAAAAGACATTGGAGCACTTAGATCTGCAAGCATTCTTGCTGGAATTTAAAGTTAAAAAACACTGGAGTTAAAAAACTCTCCAGCGGTTAAACCTCAGGTTTCATAATGAATGGTGAAAACTTTGATTTTTGGCTATCTGACTATCTCACAGGGAGAAATTACTTTAAACTGCAAGTGCTCTACCTCTCTGGAAACTTTTGTCAGTATTTCTCGAATCTCTGCAATTTGAAATAAAATGTTAGCTTCTGCTTTTGAAAATAGGTTCTGGACTGTAATTGTTTTTCTGAGGCCTCTAAAGATTCTGATCACTGGTCAAAACACCACAATCTCATGGAAGGTGTTACTGCCACTTTAAATGCATCCCAAGTGGGGTTTGTGCACCTGGCCGCATGAAGCTCTTAGTTTAGCATCTTGAATTAAGGAGTGTGGCTCATGGAACAAAATGAAATCAAATTCACTGCTTAATATCCAATCTGCTCTTAGAGAGATCTGTGGCGGTCTGTCAGGAACACTGCCACAATATCTGAGCCACTGGGGGAGGTAATTCTGTACTTACTGTACTAATGTTCTAATTGAACAGTCAGAATAAAATTAATACATTTTTTGACAACTACTAAACAATCAGTTACATCGCGTTGACAGTAACAGATTTTTGCTCTACTGTCTAATTCTTCATCTAGCCAATGAAGCAGTACTTAGGAGGCTATTGGCAACAGGCCCATACATTGACTCAGACAAGTTTACACATTCTCCCTTCAATTTAGTGTGCACAAATCCAGGCTCTTGGACAACAGCTACTAATTGTCTTACACAAAAGATGGAAGGAGAAAAGAAAGATAAAGGAAGAGATAGAGAAGGATTGGTGGAAGAGTAAAATGCTTCAGTACATTTGCCTGAGGACTGGCAAAACCACACTGTTTGCACCTGAAAAGATCCTGGGAGAAGTGAGAGGAGGCAAGAAAGAAAGCCACGTGGAAAGAATAGGCATTCTTCCACAGAGGTAGGAAATTCATTATACACTCTGCAAAATGAAGCACAGCAGGGTGATGGGCACTATTATCAGATCCAATTTGAGCAAACTGTGCAGCTGAAGTGAGTGCTACCAGAAGTTGCCTTAACTTTTGTAGCACTGTCCAGTGACCAACATGCTGCATGTGCAACATGCTGTTTGACAGACTTGTTGCTACCACACTGCAATGGCCAGAAGTCTGGAAGTGTGATCATGGCCAGTAAAACATTATACCAGGTATCTTCTTGTTGAACTAGTTTAGAATAACTGTATTTATCTCCTTTACCAAGTGTATATTAGACAACAATACTCTGTGCTGCACTGTAATAAGCTGCACTGGGACATCATTCAATACTGCATTTGTTACAAACAGATAATTACGTCCAGGTAAGCATTAATTAAATTAAAATCCTATTTAGTACAAGTAATACTGGTGTCAGCAATGCTTCAGTGTCTACTTTTCAAGATTTTCCTTGAAAAAAAACCAAAGAAACTACTGCACTTCTGCTCCAAAACGTGATATACTCTCCATTATACATGGTAAAAAGTGACCAAGATCAGAGGACAAAGGAGTCCTAAATTCTGGATTTAGCTATTCTATTATGATGCTATCAAAACATTTTTCAAATTTCTTTACATAGTTTAGTTCTGTTTAAAGACAGATACAAGGTATCAGTATGTCTTCTCTGCTGCATAAGGATGCTGTGAGAAGTAATTCGTTGCCTTGTTTATAAACCAGCATGGATTTCTTGCTTAAAAGATACCATAAAACTGACAAGTAAAAAACCCCAGTAGATCTGTGAGATTCACAGATAAATGAAGACTCAGTGGAGTGTGACAGCACACATATGTGCACATGATATCAAGCATAGGATGATAAACGAGCTGCATTTCATCAGTAGTAAAGATTTAGACCTTCACTGAAATCTACCAGGACTTCATATTCCAGACTGCTCTAGTTACTCTGACAATGGTAAGCTAACACTACACTACAGGTGACCTGACAAAAGATAGAATATAGAATATAAAATCAACCAGGTTGGAAGAGACCTCCAAGTGATCTCCAGTCCAACCTATCACCCGGTCCTATCCAATCAACTAGACCATTGCACTAAGTGCCCCATCCAGTCTTTTCTTGAACACCTCCAGGGACAGCAACTCCACCACCTCCCTGGACTGCCCATTGTGATGGCAAATCACTCTCTCTGTGAAGAACTTCCTCCTAATATCCAGTCTATAACTCTCCTGGCACGATTTGAGACTGTGTCCCGTTGTTCTGTTGCAGTTGCCCAGGAGAAGAGACCAACCCCCACTTGGGTACAGTCTCCCTTCAGATAGTTGTAGACAGCCTCTGCTTCTCCAGGCTAAACAACCCCAGCTCCCTCAGCCTCTCCTCATAGATGTTTCTGTGTAAGATGTTTCTGGAGTTACCAAACTTTTTACCTGGGAAGTGTATGAAATGATACGCAGAATAGTAAATAAATTGAAGAAACTTTTGTCTATTGCACTTGTGTGTCCTGGAGCCCTCATGCTGCAGCACAGCTAAAGATTTAATTATAGCAAACCCAGTACACAATGGCCTATAGTGCCAACTTCTTCCTCTTCCGAGTTTTAGCTTAGCCAGCTGCTGTGTCTGTATCACTGTTCTGCTTTAAACAGATTCACTGTTCTGCTTTAAACAGATTCACTGTTCTGCTTTAAACAGATGCCTCTTGGTTGCTGGAATGGAAGAACAAGCTGGTTTGCGTTTTTGGATCCTGCTGTTTCTTAGGTTTGCAGTCACCCAGAGTAGGATTTATGGAACTAGTCAGTGCATGGCAAATATGAGTGGAATAGCAAAGACCCACTATAAACTGAGAAGTGAGATGAACCAGTCACCCACACAGCATCAATGGGACAGGGAAGGATGGACATGCGGGAAGAGAGAGGGTCTTTCAACAGACTTTCAGAGCATATCCTGATATTGTGCTCAGTTGCTCTAGAGATGGGTAGCTCCTGTCCTAATGCTAATTCGGAACAATATCTTTTTGCAGAAATCACAGCCCTGCCACTGAGACTGTGTTAAGTCCTGTGTAGATCAATAGGATTCCCCATTACTTAACTGAAATCATTGAACAGGCAGGAAATTATCTATGTTTGATATACTGTAAAAGAGACCATTCTGATCAAGCTGTCACTGTCTTGGGTTCAGCTGTGCTTTTTCTCTTCGCTGAAATCCTTCTCATCAACAGCTACTGCCCATTAACTGATTTTGCAGCCACTGGCATGAATAGTACTATTTCCACTATTGTGGATAAAAAAGAAGCATGAATACAAGGTCAGAGACACTACCACAATCCAAGCTCAAATCTCAGGAGAGTCTTTCAGTAGACATTAGGATATGAGAAGAATTAAAACTTCCTATTAGAATGTAATTATGCTCAGCAAAATGTTGTATCAGTAATGTGTTCTGGCAAAATGCTTCTGTAAAGACCTGTGATCATAACACAGAGCCACAGAGAAACTGCTATGCTAAGAATGACACTTCCAAAATCTACAAGTACACATAAAATTTGTATGAGCAATAGAGAATATATATGAAGATCCATTTGCCTGGAGTTTATGTTATTCTCCAAATAGGGTAGGCATTTGTTGTAAACAATAGGAGGTCCTGGTGGACAAGTTAACCAAGAACCAGCAATGTGTCCTTGTAGCCAAAAAGGCCAAAAATATCCTGGGGTGCATTAAGAAGGTCCAAAAATATCCTGGGGTGCATCAGCAGGTCACGGTCGATTCTTTTTTCCCCTCTGCTATAGTGAGACCACATCTTGAGTATTCTGTCCAGTTCTGGACTTCTCAGTTCAAGATAGACAGGGAACGACTAGAGAGAGTCTAGCAGAAGGCTAAAAATATAGTTACAGGACTGGAACATCTCTAT
The DNA here is from genome assembly GCA_013396835.1 of Psilopogon haemacephalus. NCBI lineage: Eukaryota > Metazoa > Chordata > Aves > Piciformes > Megalaimidae > Psilopogon > Psilopogon haemacephalus. The sequence goes on from VWZI01014933.1 coordinate 251,372, forward strand.
TACAGAAGGCTGAGACCTGGGGCTGTTTAGTCTGGAGAAGACTGAGAAAGGATCTTATCAGTGCTCATAAATATGTAAAAGGTAGGTGTCAAGAGGATGATTTTTATTTCCCACATATATTGGTAGCTCATAGTGAACCAATAGCATTTTATACTGACTTTGCAGTGTTGCAAAATATGCTCTGCTAACAGAAAATGGGTTGAGAAGCAGCAGAATGCTTGCACATACTTGAACTACTTACAACCACCTAGACTGTCAACACTCTTCTGAGCTGTCTGTGGTACTACTGTACCAGCATAACTCTCCCTTCCACAGAATGGGCAATGCCTCAAAGTGTACTTTGGAGCAGTTTCCTCACATACCTCTTGTTTAGAAAAAAAAAAAAACAAAAAACCAAACCAAACCAAACAAACAAACAAAAAAACCCAGTCAAACTGCAAATTCCCATGGTCAGCCTATTTTTTTCTCTTTTCCCTTCTGAACGTGATATAACTTCCAAGGAAACTTGGATAACTTCATCTGACTACAAAGCAGCTCATACAGGAAGCCGATTATCATGGCAGAAGCAACTCTCAGTTCAGCTTCCTCAGGTCATCCATACCCTCCAGCCACTTTGCCTTCCTGAGCTGATATAGAACTGGTTAACGCAGAATCATAGAATGGTTTAGGTTGGAAGGGACCTCAAAGATCATCTAGTTCCAAGCCCCTGCCACAGGCAGGGACACCTCCCACTAGAACAGGTTGCTCATCCAAGCTGGTCTTGAACACTTCCAGGGAGGGAGCAGACACAACCTCCCTGGGCAACCTGTATTTCACCACCGTCACTGTAAAGAACTTCCTCCTAACATCCAATTTAAATCTCCCCTTTTACAGTTTAAACCCATTATCCCTCATCCTGTCATTATGACACCTTCTAAGTAGTCCCTCCCCAGCCTTCTTGTAGGCCTCCTTCACATACTGAAAGGCTACTACAAGGTCTCCTTGAAGCCTTCTCTTCTCCAGGCTGAAAAGCCCCAACTCTTGCAGCCTGTTCTCATAGCAGAGGTGCTCCAGCCCTCTGATCATCTCCATGGCCCTCCTCTGGACTCTCTCCAGCAGTTCCACATCCTTCTTGTGCTGGGGGCTCCAGAACTGCACACAGTACTCCAGGTGGGGTCTGACAAGAGCAGAGTAAAGGGGAAGAACCCCCTTCCTTGCCCTGCTGGCCACACTGCTCTTGATGCAACCCAGCACACGGTTCCTGTCTGGGCTGCACTCACACTGCAGGCTCATGTTAAGCTTTTCATGTCAACCAAGACTTCCAGGTCCTTTTCTTCAGGGCTGCTCTCCAGCTCCATGTCTGGACTCAAGAGAAATACCAATATTGTTTCCCTTCCTGTGAAACATTTACACTCATCAGACTAATTCTGAGCAAAAGGAGTGTCCAGCACAGGTTTCATCCTGTTTTCAATCACAACACAGCACTTAGAAAGGACATATTTCATAATAAAAGGAGGACAGTGAGAAGAACACTGATGAAACTGCCTATCCTAGACAATTGAAAGTCATCTTATAGCTACCATGTACAGTTTGTAGAAGCTAAAAACAATGTGTTGGTTTGAGCAAATTGGAGAATTTGAGTGAGAAATTAAACATACTGTGTCACTTCACCCAGTTTGACTGAGAGAGAAGAAAGAAGATTGTTTTGAGAATGTGCCCAAAACATCCAGATAAGCCAGTGTGCTTGCGCAGTTCAGTCGGCTCTGGGTCCGCGCAGGCTTCAGCAGCTTCTTTCCTTTGTCTCTCTGCCTTTGAACTAATTCAGAGTAAAATCACTAAAACCATTCATTCCCTCCTGCCACTAATCTTTCTGACCGATCTTCAGCTTATCTGCAGCATCATCAAGTGGTGAGATAAAGCTGGGGGAAGGAGGGAAAGGTGGTAGGGGGGGTTTGGTTTCCCTCTCTTGGGGATTTTGGTCTCCAGGAGGGGTGTGGTGTCTGTATTTCTTTTTTTTACTGTATATTTCTGTAAATATCTGTTATATCTTGTAAATATTTGCTTGTATATTTGCATTGCTGTAAATATAAAGCTTCATTTATTAACTTCCAGTGTGTTTATCTGACTTTTAGCTGGGATTCTAAAAGGTGGGGGGCAGGTCACTGCAAACCCACTACAAACAAGCATAAGAGTCAGCTTTGGAAGTCTGATGAAATTATTTTTCATATCTATTCTTCCTGTTGTGACCCCATGAAAGTCTTTAAAAAATAAGCACTGAGCAAATGCCATTTTTTGTTATTTACACTGAAACCCCACAATGGTGAATGACACCTGCAACCTTTTTATTTCTTTTCTGTAAATAGCTGGATCATTATTAACCTGGCACTCCAAAGACTTCAGCTTTGCTTCATGTAGCACTCAGAGGCCTGAGATCACAAATGCTATAAAGAATTTAAGGCAATAAAACAACCAGGCATTAGAAAGGGTAACACCAGGTAATGTTTCGTCAAAAGCAGATGGGATGACAACATTATATATGCCCTGCTAAAGAGCTAAGAGTTGTGATTAAGTTTATAGAAACTTGGTTAATTAAACCTTCTTTTTGAGACATAAATCGAAGCCTATGAGTTCTTCAAATACACTGTAAGTTAGCTAGCCAAAACCTTTTTATTAAATGCTCTTGATAAACTAATGGTTTATAAGTTGCCCATTGAAACTACAAACAGCCTGAAATACAAACACATTACATAAGATTTACTAGTTCCACAGCATTCACTTAGTGACAATATGAATAACATCAGGAACCAAGTATCAAAACTGTAATTTGTTCTTTCAGTAACTGCTACCCAAAACCATCTTGGACTGTGTTATTGTTTAGACACTATTCAGACCAAAATGAGCTCAAAACAGTGTCAGGAAAGATTTGTTTTCTTAATAAAAAAAATTAGTTTACTAGAGAACAATCAAGTGTTTGTCCAGCTCTATACATAACACTAGCAAGACTAGACTTCAGGGTCTGGTGAGAGTAACTAAAACCATCACAAAACACTGTGGTCTTTCAAGAGTCCAGGCAAGGTCCAGGCAGTTGGAATTTATCTATCTACTAAGACTCTGACCGTGGCAAGTAACTGACCAAGATTCTTGCTTTTATAGGATTTTTGCATTTCAGGATTTCTTGTCTATGTATTATTTTGACATAGTAGGATGCTTTTTAAGGGTAGGTTTGAGCTTTCTATTTTAACAATATGTTCAGAAGAATGAAGTAGGATGAGTTTTCTGGGGTCCACATTCTGCCTTCCCACACTTCTCACACTTGCTCCAAGGGCCAAACAAGATTAAAAATGCCAGAAAAGAGAACTAGTATGAAAAATGATGACTGAGCTTGCCTGTGTGTTAAAATCTGTACAAACCCAGACAATATCAGCTAGTAAAAGAACAAAGCTAGGAAAAAGAGAAGCAGCAACTGCTACTCATGAGGGCTTTGCAGTACCCTTTGTAATATCAGCTGCATTTTTTCTCAGAGAGAAGCTGATTCCAGGGTAGAAAAAAGGAGAGAGAACAGTCCAATTACAGATCACTATTTGGAGACTCAGTGTAGGCATTAATAGCATGGCTGTATCTATCCCACACTACTGTTCAACCAATGATGAAATTCAGGAAGATCTATTCAGCCAGTCACACAGAGGTGAGAAAGACTGGTAGGTAATAAGTGACTAGGGTATGCTACAGCACACCACCATGAATAGAAGTTAATTCTAACTCAGCAAGGATCATGTCATGCCTGTCTTGTTCATGTAGATACTTATTGCAATGAAAAGGCAATCAGGAATCAGCCATGACCTAGACTGTGTGCACTCTCATGAACTTTAGAAATAAAAGAAGAACAAGGAAAAAGTTGTTTTGAAGACTGGCAGACCCCTGCTTACCTAGGATTTGTTGGCATAAAAATTCTATTTAGCAGCCATACACAGAAGTTAAGGAGACAGACACCTGAAATAGCTTTGAATTCTAACAGTGAGAATTATTTTTCTCATCTTTTCTTGTTTGTTTGATGGAACCTTTCCAAACAGACTCATAAACAGAAGTTCAAAGATGTACCTAGCAGCATTAAAAATGACCATACTAACTAACCGAAGTGGCTCACCGTCTGTCCTCATATTTTAATGTGGCGTGGCAGACTAGGCACTGAAGGCATTATGAATAAATTAAGAACAGGAGGGCATCCAGACTCCCTGGATCATAACGAGTTTGCCTAGACAATAATCTAGGGCACAGCATATGCAAAACATGTCTTGTGTACTTTATAATAAGCATAAAGCATCTATATTTGTACAGTTGAGCCACTGTGCAGTATGCACATGCTGAGACCTTACAGGTTGCACGAATGCCAACTCTGTTTCCCAACTCCCTTGTCTTTTGACAGCAGTACTTGTCAGCAACACTTTCCTGAAACCCACTGTGTTCTACCTCTCATACAGTATAACTGATTATAAAAATAGTCAAAAGCAGGGGGAAAAGTGCATGCTAGTACTAGTCAGAGCAACCTGGAAGAACCTAAATTTACCCAGCTTGGTGCTTTATGTGGTGAACATCATCCTAGCTTTCTTGGAAGCCTTCTCCTTTCACACTCAAAAGCTACTGCAGTTACCGTAAGCTATCTTATAAAAATCATGACCAGGTTTAGTAACCTTGTATCTCCTTATAGACCTACCTTTCTTATAGAAACATAGAATTGTTTTGATTGGAAGAGTCTTTTAAGAACATGAAATTCAAACTTTATCTAACTCTACCAAATGAGGTGCTATACCATGTCCCTTAACACCACATCTCTTTTAAAGACCTCCAAGGATGGAGATTCAACCATCTTCCTGGGGAGTCTAATCCAGTATTTGAGAACCCTTTCAGTGAAGAAGTTTCTTCTAATATCAAGTCTAAACTCCCATGGTGTCACTTTTAGCCATTTCCTCTCATCCCACAATTTGTGAGACACCAGCACCTACCTCACTACAATCTCCTTTCATGTAGTTGTAGGGAGCAACAAGGTCTCCCCATAGCCTATATTTCTCTAAACTAACTAACTCCAGTTCCCTCTGTTGCTCCTCTTAAGATCTGTTCTTCAGACTCTTCATCAGCTTCATTGTTCTTCTTTGGATCTGCTCCATCACCTCAGTGTCTTTCATTGTGTAGTGAGGGGCATAAAACTAAGCACAGTACTCAAGATATGGCCAGTGCTGCCTGCAGAGGGACACTCACATCCCTGGTCCTGCTGGTCACACTTCTGACACAAGACAGGGTGCCATTTGTCTTCTTGGCCACCTGAGCACACACTGGCTCCTATTCAGTCAGCTGTTGATCAATACCCCCAGGTTTTTCTCTGCTGGGCAGACTTCCAGCCACTCTTCCCCAAGCCTGTAACATTGATGGGGGTTGTTGTGCTGCAAGTGCAGGCCCTGACAAGAAAAGGAGGCTTTCCGAGAATCTTTGTCCTTTATTGGATGCAGTGGGGAACACATCGGTCACAAATGAAGCACGTAATGTCTCTGTGGATAGGGAAAAATCCCAAAACAACAGCAAAAATAAACCATTCCTGCATCAACTAAGAGAAGACTGTGTCCATGTAACTATAGGAAAACCAAGCATTTGAGGCCTGAGGAAGGGCAAAGCTTTTTGACATAAAGAAAGGCTTGATGCCGTTGCTTTGCCCAACTTGATTAGTCAGGTGCTCGCATAATTTAGATAAATTCTTTGAGAGTGCATTCATTCTCCCTACAATCCTGTAAACCTGAGAAAGTACTGTGTTCCCCCTGACTCACAAAGAGTTGTGTTTTATGTTGTAATTTGCTAGAACAGTGATTATGTGCAAGTGGGAGAATTTCATAAGCAAAATGTCTTGTCAGTGAAAATAGCAGCTTTACTCCCACATTCACTTAGCAGCAGGAGGCAGAAAGCGTCCTGGGGTTTTTGAATTATTGCTGAAACGAACTCCAGATGCCTGCAGAAGGACTGCTAAATATATACCTAATTGTTAGCTTCTTTTGTCTTAGCCCTGCTGCTAAACAACCTTCAAACAAGAGCATTTGATACGTTCTGAATTCTTTATCAGCACCTTTATGCAAAATTAAATGGCACTTGTGCAAAGCCAGAGCACAATACTACGCCAGTGCTTCCTAAGTATCATCACTGCAAGTCTTCCTCAGGTATTCACCTTCCTGTGTGAGGGAAGCTTTCTTATAAATTACAGTTTTCCTTTTTCATTACATGCACATCAATTTTTATATCTTTTTATACTACAAATGTTTTCATATATGTGTAATATTAATCAGGCATCAAATTCTGCTATTTTGAATATTTATCAAAGAAGAGCAAAACTACGCTTCCTGGCCTGCTGCCACTTCAGTGACTCATCTTTGCTGACATGCAAGTTAATGGCAGTGAAGATTTAGAGTTGCTGTTTCATAGAGAAAATTCTTTTTGAGAGACAGAAGGTCATACATTCCATGCTTCATCCCCGCTAACCCTGACTCTTACATGCAATGCCCACAGTACAGCTATGAAACTATCTTTGGGCTCTGTGACTACAACTGTATGAAAAGATAACCATTAGGAAGCAAATACCTCAAGACTTTGGTCTGGAAATAAGATGGTCTTAAAAAACAAATATCATATACACCATGCTGAATCATTTGCATATTCAAATAAATGAATCTGTTCTTTTGTTGATTAAGGGAGAGGCAGAGGGATGGCCAGTGTAACCATTTCAGCAGTGACAAAGGAGCACACAGCACTCTGTCAACTGCTGCATTCCCATAATACACAATCTCTCTTCTTCACTGTCATCAAGAGTCCATGCTTATCTCTCCCACCTTAGCAGCAAACTTCATCCATGACTATAATCTGCTGCCCTCGTTACTCCAATATTCAGTGCCAAGAGAACCAGCATCAACAACAGAAGCTACTGTGTAGTACTCTACCCTTCCTCTCAACCCCAGATTTTTTTCACTTTGATTTTAACCCTGGGCCACTGCTACACTACAGAGAAGGACTCAGACAAAGTTCAGCCTACAACAGGATGGAAGTGCTGCTGTCACCTGGAATACACAGAAATGGATGGGTAAATCCAGAACATCAGCACAAAATGCCATGACTGTAAAGCTGGAGTCAGGTTCAAAAACTTTCTAGATAGCTCCTCACTGTGTTGGCAATCTCTTTCTGAACTTGGCCAGTCAGTCAGCATGGGCTATATATTAGGGATGCTTAGACTTCAGCTTTGTGATGTCTTGTTGCCACTAACCATGTCAATCTTTAATTTGTATTTTGCCTAGTCCTAGCAAAGGTTTCCTGCACAGTGTGACATTTGGGTGCAACACTTCACCAAAATCACCTGAGACAGAATGAACCTCCAGTTTCTGATCTTCAGTTCCAATTACAAACACAGTTATTTTAAACACTTTAGGTTTAAAGAGTGGATTTTCCAAAGCTTGACTATCACAGTAAAGATGGAAAGGATGCTAAGTGAGACTCCTGCAAAATACTGTTAAGCAGAGCTGATGACACCTTGGTCTTATCCCATTTGCACCAACAGAACCCCAAAGGATTTATACAGGATTTGAAAGGCAATGGTGGCAGAGAGGTTGATATTGACATTTGTAAATCCTCTGCATGCTTAAATGAGCCTGGAGATAATATCTCTAAATAAAACTGCAAAGGGTAACATTTCTAGCATTCTTTGTGCTTCCCAAACCCAAAAATGTCACTTTGATCTTCTGATACAATGACAAACCCCACTGGTCTCATAGAAACACAGAGATTTCTCTTAGTTCTGCTCATATGTGAGAAAGGAAGAATCCAGAATACAAAAGACTGACTCAAATGCCTTCTCCCAGCCCTCTACATATACATAGGGCATAGACTACAGAGAAACTTTAATAGGCTTCTACACTGAAGTACATCTTCGTATTTTTCTAACTAGCCAGCTGTCTTCTGGATATTGAGTGCTCTAGCTAAGAAAATCTAACACCAGTGTTCTGTTTGCGTGAATGCAAGTGTGCATACCTAGAAGAGAGAGTAAGTGCACATGCAAGCAGCTGCCTTTGCCTGGGAAAAGGTGAGATTACAGTAATACATATAGACAGTATAATACCTTATAGATATAAGTATTTGCCCAAATAAAAGGACAGGTGGAAAAGAAGTACCCTGCAGAACTGTGATCTGCATTGCAATAACATCCTTACAACAATTTCAGCAGGCCATAATTTCCTTACCCCACTGTGGTTTTCTTTAAAATGAACACGCTCCAAAAGTGTGTACTCAAAGCTAATGAAAGGTCCTACCTTTAGGTTTAGCCTCTGTTTGGTGTCTTTGGTGATTAATATTTTATTTCTCCTCAAACTTCTTGCCAGCACAGGTGAACAACTGCTGACTTGAAGCTATATGGTCTCAAACCCACTTTTACTTTAACAATAGCAGAAGACACTTACGTTTCTTATCTAGCACACAATAAACACAAAGGCACTCTAGCAAATAGTCTCTTTCAGCATCTAGTTACATCTGAAGCTGTCTTTGGAACTTTGGAAAACAGAGTAATGTGAGTGAATTGTGGTCAGTTACAACATAGTTATTTCCCTGCCTGTTTGATGCTTAGCATATGAGGAAAACAATGTGCTTACTCACCATAAGGGATATATGCCAAGCCTACTGACAATGAAGACAACGGCAAATGTAAGGAACAGAAGGTCACTCAGTTTTTGACACTTGCAATAGTTTGCCATTTTGGCAGCCTGTAAAAGAAAGAAGCATCTATTTACTTCTGTGAAGACAGCTGAATTCTCCTGTATTGTGTATATGCTGTAAGATGAAGAAATAGAATTTTAATGAAAATTGATACCATTTTCATTGGTCCACCTTACAGTTGACTCCTCTACACCAAGCAGGTGAAAAATGTCTTCTCAGAAAAAACTGGAGGGCCTCTCTCATTTCTTCCTTCCTCATACAACTTCCTTTTTAAAATTATACAGTTTCAGATTCAGAAAACTATTCTAAATCTTTTATTGAACCTCATTGTGTTTATGCTGTTCTTGTCCCCATTCTCTTTACCTACCAGTATGCTCCACTTGCATTTTCAGTATTCATCCATCTTCCACCTGTCCCATGCCCTCTGAAACTCTAATCTTTGCTATATATAAACATTGCCTCAAATCCTCTATTATGCCCCATATATTACACTCTTCAACAGCATCTCTTTTACCTTTCTGGCCTATATAGAGCAGTTTCCACCTCAAAGACTACATCCCTTTCCTTCACATCTTTTTCAAGGCTCTCTTACCCTCTTTTTCCAACTTTTGCTTTCCCACTTGCTCTGTGCCTATTTAGATATGATTCTCTCATTTGTCTTCATGCAGTCTTGCGACTACTCTTCAGTCAAACTGCTTATTAAAACATTGATCTTCCCAGAAGTTTCTTTGCCCTCTTCTCCCTGAAGAAAACAGCATATACAAGCAAGCTAGTTCTATGATATCCATCCACAGTGTTCATATGTGTAAGCAGTTACTTATTTTAAAACACCTGCTCAAGGCAGGGACAGTGTCTATGCTGTCAAATGTATACAGAGAGTCACTGCACAAGGAAGTACAAAAAGAGCCTCATTTAGAGCTCACTTAAGTAATTTGGAACCCTTTCAAAGCCCCACTCTGAGAGAATCTGCATCTGTTTGCCATGTCGAGAAGATGCTTACTTCTGCAGAGTTTCCTTGTGCAGAGGGCTAAGAGGGAACAAAATTACAGCAACTATGTACAGAATAGTATTCTGAACACAAAATTAAAACTAAAAAAGTGAGGCAGTCTTGCATCCTGTCTTATTTTTTTGGGCATGAACACACTGGACCTGAAAACATTCAGAAAACCCAGATGTCAAAACCAACCAGCACTTTTGGATGTTCCCTAAATTCTGCAATGTTTCCACTCAAAATCTGAATATAAAAGATATTCCTCACTAATAGTAAACAAGTCGGGAAGATCACAAAACACAAAGAAAGTCAACAGTGCTGCAAAGAAAACATAGCCCCTTAATCATCCCTATATTCTACTGGATACAAGGGACTTTCTGAGAAGTTTTTACTCATGGTTTGGTTTAAGGAAAACAGAACACTTCAGTGTCCACATGTAAAATGGAAGAGTAATTAACATCTTGACTTTCAGATGACTAGAAGTTCAGATGGGAATCCTGGATGTATTTTCATGGTGGCGGTCAAAAAAAGATGGTTTTGTAGTGTGTGGAGCTGATTATTGCTATACCAAATTTTAGTATTATCATGCCACTTATCAAAACCAGTACATCTGCTGGGCCATCGGTTCTCAAATAACAAATCTAAAAAATATATTGGTAAGGAAGAACTATAATAGAAGGGAAAGAGTATGCTGTTGTTGGACAACAACAATGCAATGTAATTTTCAAAGAGTAAAAGCCCCAACTACAATTGAATAACACAGCTCTTCCAGATACACCTGCTAGTCTATGTAAATCCATTCATTTTATAGCATGGCTATATGCCTTAGTCTGAAGTGTCCATTCCCTGTTGCTTTAGAAAAGTGTATTAAGAGATAGCTGGAACCTGACAGAATGGATTTAGGTTGAACAGTCAGTTATGTGAGGCTCACACACCAGAAGCACACCCAACTAGCAATTATTCACATCCATGCACTGTTATCAGAACTGTCACAGTGTTCATTAATTAAAGTTGGAAAGTCTTAAGTCCCCAAACAGGTGGGATTTTAAGTGTTTCAGCAGGTTAGGTCACAATATTTCCAACTCACAAGATGACACCCAAGATTGCATAAAAAACTGAGATTCTGAAGCTGCCTCTCAGTAGTTTAAGGTAATGTAATGGCTTCCTAGGCAAGCAAAATACTCCAGGTTTGGTTCATCATGCCATGGTTAGACTGCTTTGAGTATCCAAAGAGCTAAGAGAAAACTATATGTTCCTGAAAATCCCACACTATGGCACTTCCATTCCTACAGATGCCTGAAGATCTATGGAAAAAATCGCACCTCCAATATTCCTACTAATATATGCTACTTTGTGCAATGAGAACAGCAAAAATGTTGCATTCCAGATTTCCACTGGACATGGTTTATTATGAAATGGTAGGTGGAAAGAGCCTAGAGACATCTGTAAACAGGTTCTCATTTTTTAACAAATACATAATACATAAACCAGATCAGATGTACAATTGATCCATCACAACAAGGTATTTTATCAGTTTCTTTTTCAGTTTAATTATTTTTTTATTCTGCACTGACTTTCCCCTCATTATCATCAGCAGTGTGTAATGGTCCATATTCCTTCATATGGGACCAGGGCTGTGACCCACTGCCCTAGCAGAAGAAAGTCTATTGAGGGATTCATAATGGCCCTCCCAATAAATGTTGCTCTGGGCTTGCAATCCTCTTTCTTACACTTTAGAATAGCTGTAGTATTTCCAGTCAGAACAGATTGAACAAGTTGGCTAGAACGACCACTAAACGATGTGTGGCACAGAGATTGTAATTGCTGAACATCTGCAAAACGTGTGAGAATAACACCAATTTATCTTCATCTTAGTCAGTGAATTAACAGAGGAATAGACCAAAAATGTGTCTCACTGGGTTCAAGACAAGGTTTTAGCTGGCCTGATACAGCTGTTGTCCAGTGGTTTTTCAGTTTACAAACAGATTGATAAAAAAGAATAATGCACTGGTGAAGGTGGAATTATTTGTAATAAGAGAAATACATATTCTCTGTTGCTTTCTGTCTCAAACAGTCATGCGCCTTCTAGGTTAAAAAAAAGATTGAAAAAATAAAACCATATTCACAGCACTACTGAATCAGAAGGGCGGGATTTTGATTCTGCAATAGGTGACTCACACAGGGAGACTATATTCCAGCATAACAACTGGCAACTACTTTAAAAAATTATCTCAGACAAAATAGTTATTAGATTTAGTTTGATTCTGATGGAGAGTTCACAGACAGCCCAATTCCGCCATCACCCAGAGCTGTCTAAAACCTGATGCAAGCACAGGATAACAACATCTCTAAATTGCCCCTATGGAAGTTACAGACCATCTTGACTTAAAAGAACATCATTCCTTCCTTCTCCAAAGCCATCAGTTTAATACTGGTATCTGGATCCAAGGCACAGGAACCTAGAAAATCTTTGGAACCGGAGGACAACTGACTGTCCAAACAGATGCTAAATTTTCTGGCACCCTTGGCCCAGTAAAGCACAGCAAAAATAAACTGTAACACCTTAAATCTTTTGGATACAGTGTTCTTGCTCACACACCATGTCAAATGTGTCAAGAACCAGGAGCTTTTATCCCAGTCACCATTTTCCAGCTTTCCCAACTTCGAGCGTTTGACTTCACCATGCTGTATTTGAAATCTGTGTGCAACTCTCCCTGACATGCAGTGCACCACCAGTCTCTGCTCTGCACAAACAACTTCCCAAGAGATAAACCAGCTTTAAGTCACAAACATGCACCGCTGCAAGTATACTATATTTCAGCAAGGAAACACACTGTATTAATTACCATTACTGTCTTGAACTGGACTCTTTTGCTTATGAAACACTTGTTCTGCATAGCAAATAAATTCTACTTACTGACATGCTAGCTCTGCAAATAGTGAATACTGTGTACAGACACTGAGGACATACATATATTATCTCACCTCTAGGACAATATCGGCCACATCGTGGAGACATAAGGTCAAGGTTCCCACTCGTGTCAAATTGGTTACATATGAGAAGCTTATCAGGGTGACTGCTACAATGTGATGTGTAAACATGATGCCAAAGTCCTAGAGCAGCAAGAAGCAGGGGAAAAACACAAAAAGCAATCAAGCAAACAGTGAGATTCAGTACCCTTATACAAAAATGAATGGATGCTTTCCAAACCCAGCATTATGGTTATGTTACATAAAAATCCTGCTCCATAAGTGCATTAAATACCCTGCTATATATTTCAATTAGACTGAACAAAATTATAGCTGCATGTTAACAAAATGCACAAATTTTATCAAAAGCCAGGCATTATCTACACTTCTCAGTTCACAGTAATTTAACCAACTGCAGTAAACATTTGTGGCCAAGGTTACTTCGAAAAAGCATACTTAGATACAAACTACACTATTTTTTACATACCAAGCATCATAGAAGATGTAAAATAACACACTATTCACAAGGGTTCAAATAGCTACAAAGGGAGGAGAAACACATTACCACTGCACTAGGATTTATCAACAATAACCTGCCAAGCACAGCAGAGTTTCACAGAGCTGAGAATCTCAGATACAGGCTTGTTTTTAATGAATTTGCTGAGTCTTCACACTGTAAGAGTCAGAAAAGCCTTCAAATGAAGCCTTCTACTCCCATTCAATCTGCTGTCTTTTAAATGCTGCAGGTTAGCTGGAGTTCAGGTCAGTAACTGAGTTATCTGGTCAGCAGGTAACAGTTACTATTGAAAACTGCTGGGAGCAGACAAATGCTGAAGGACAAGCAAAGTAGAGGGAATAACCTGTCTCAATATCCCAAACTCCTAGACTGGTTACTGAGAGAACAATTCTTGCTGGAGTTTGTTGAACTACTAACACAACTTTGAGAAAATGTTATCAAACCACTGAAAATCACAGGCATCATTTGACTGGGGAGTTTCTTTGCGCAGTTTGCAAAGTGACTACACAGCTCTCAGCAGATCTGATGGATCTCACACTATGTTGTTTGAAGGTAGAGAGATGAGGCAGACACAAGCAGCAGCTCCTCCAGGCAGCCTGCTTGACAAGCATCCTGGCAAGTAGAATTTGGCTTTCTGGCAGATTTTGCAGGCCAGTTCTCCTGAGCTGTGATAGTCTCCTGCTAAGTGTCTTGCAGCAGAGAAACCAAAACTGATACTCTGATATTTGATACTGATATTTAGAGACTGGTTTGCAAAGGCAGTGAAGGTATGTGTGTTGGGCAAGAAAGTGCTACAGGAAGAGCTGATGAGCTCCCACTAATGCACAGTGAAATCCAGATATGCACTGCCAACTGCTTTGCCTCTCTAGTTCTGGGAAGAGTCACCATCCCTCTCTTTATGAATGCAGCTGGCACATCACAGGCACCAGTTTCCAAGGAGCTGTGGTGCCACTGCCTCTCAGTACCAGCACTTGGCTTCACTGCAACGTACACCTGATGTTTGTGGAGAAACCTGTAGCGTGAGAAGTGTCACTAACCGATAGGGACAGAACCTGCTTCCAGGTGACCTGCTTAAAGTGACAGAACCTGTCACTTTAATACTATCAGGAGCTACAAGGTCCTGTTTGCTACACAGGCTCATCAGTAGACGTTGCCAGTATATCCAGTACAAAGCTGAGCAAGACAGGAAGGAAAGAAAAAATGACTAAAAATAATAGTGAACTGTATCCCATTTTGGTACCCAGTTCAGCATATCTCAGCCAGGTTATATGATCACCAGCAGTGCGGAGCACAGTTACATACATTCAGCAGCCATATAAGCCATTGCTTTAAATCCATTTTCTTAAAGCAAACTGAACAAAAATACTGTTTCTCTTTCTGCGGGTCTTAAGGAAAGAAGGGCTGCTGCATCTTAATTATTTCAGTACCTACAAACCTGCATATGGGGATCATTTCACCTTACCATAATCAAAAGACCGAAGCATCTACCATATTCTCTGGGATTATAAATTACAAGCATGGCCATATGGCTGTACTACAACCTATCTTTCACCTGCTTCAGCTTCAAATGCACTTTTCATTTTGCTTCTAACTGAGATTATATGAGTACATAGGCAGTTCAAATGGAGCAAGAAGCCAAGCAAAAAAATCTACTCTCCTTTTATAGTTAACACATTCATGTTCTACAAATAAACTACTTCTAGTTGCTCTCGGGAACTCTTCAAGATATTCCTGACAATATGGATAAATCCTAAGGAGCCCTAATGCTCTTGGGCAGGAGTCTTCTGCACTTCCGTGTGAGTCTACTTACAGAAATGCTGTCCAGGGACCTCTTCACCATTAGTGTGGTGAGACCTTGGAATGGATTGCCCGGGGGGTGGTGGAAGCCCCATCCCTGGAGGTGTTTAAGACCAGGCTGGATGAGGCTTTAGACAGCCTGATCTAATGTGAAGTGTCCCTGCCTATTGCAGGGATGTTGGAACTAGATGATCCTTGTGGTCACTTCCAACCCTGACTGATTCCATCTACGATTCTAATAATGTTTCTTAAAAGAGACAGTTATCTGACTGCCAGTTCTGAAACAGAGATGCTGGACAGACATACTGAAAATTGTTGAGAAAACTTAAGAGAGATATAAATAAAACTAGTTCTGTTATTCTGGTTTTGAAGATACTACCTGTTAAGATTTTAATTGTATACAAATGTAATGAATACACAGAAGCTAGTGGTACAAGTCCCCATAATGTCAAGTGGTACTTGTGTTCCCAGCTTATTCAAGAACATTCACCTATAAAAAGCAAAAGAGCAGCTGCACAGGAACAGGATTTTTCTTTTTATAAATGTATTTCAACCTCTGCATATGTTTGTGCAAGATGCATTAATTTCCAGCAGATTTATAGCCCCCAGATATAAATGTTCAAAGTTGTCATGTGCCTGTGACATCAAACTACGTGGCTAAGAATAGGGGAAAGAACCTATTCCTGACACTGTCAGTAGGAAGAACACAGGGAAGACAACAGAAGAACGTCATGGATTTCAACTTGTAGACAAGCCTTCTGAAATCCAGGCATTTGCACGTTTGTTTAACTTGTCACACTCACTAACTAAACTGCCAAGTGGATATGGAGCATTAGTGCCACTGAAGGGCAAAATATCATCTTTATATTACTCAATCAATTTTCTGGAAATGGGCTGTGTTACAGACAAACAATGAAAGGGAATATCATCAGCTAAAGGTCTTGACCAATACGATTCTAATAAATGTCTGCAAAATGCGCACAACCTAAAATCCTTTCCTTTGAAACAAATCAGCTCTATGACTCTTTTTTTTTTTTCTTCTGAGACTGAAGCAAGACACCTAGGATGCAAATTCAGCAAAATATAGCATAAATTTTCTAGAATTAAAATGCAATATTCATGAAAATCATCAGCTACAGATAATTTTAGTTTGAGAATAAGTGAACTATCAGGAAAAAAAAAAAAAAAAGCTAAAAACAGAAGCTCTAGAAATTGCCAGCTGCTTGGAATTAAAAGGTGTGAATTCACAGAAAGGTCTCCTAGATCTACAGACCTGTTAAAATGCTGACTGAGTAGAAATTTTATACATTCTCCTAGAATCATAGGACCATTTTGGTTGAAAAAGACCCTTAAGATCATTGACTCCAACCATTACCTAATGCTAACAAATCTGGTGCTCAATAATGTTCTTTAGCAGCATTATCTACAGGTCTTCTAAACACCTCCAGGATTAGTGATTCAACTACCTCCCTTGAGAGCCTATTCCAGCATTTGAGAAGCCTCTCAGTGAAGAAATTTCTTCTGATATCCATTCTAAACCTCCCTTGGTGCAATTTGAGACCATTTTCTTTTGTGCAGTTACTTGTTACTAGGGAGGAGAGAGAGACACCCACCTCACTCCAATCTCCTTTCAGGTACTTGTAGAGAGTAATGATGTCTCTCTTCAGCCTCCTCTTCTCCAGACTAAATACTTCCAGTTCTCTCAACTGCTCCTCATAAGACCTGTTCTCCAGACTCTTCATCAGCTTTGCTGCCCTTCTAGAGACCTGCTCCAATACCTCTGTGTCTTTCTTGTAGGGAGGGGCCCAAAACTGAACATAATATTCAAGATGTAGCCACACCAGTTCTGAATACAGAAAAGCAATCACTTTTCTGATCTTGATGGTCATATTATTTATGATACAGGTCAGGATGCTATTTGCTTTCTTGACCACCTGGGCACACTGCTGGCTCATAACCAGCTGCCTGTCCATCAATACCCCCAGGTCTCCTGGGCAGCTTTCCAGCCACACTTCCCCTGTAGCATTGCAGAGGGTTGTTGTGACCCCAGGACTCAGCACTTGGCCTTGTTAATCTCATGTAACTGGCCTTGGCACATTGATTAGGCCTGCCTAAGGTTTCTTTGTAGAGCCTTCATATCCTCAAGCAGATCAACACTGCTTCCCAGCTTAATGTTATTTGCAAACTTCCAGAGGGAGCACTCAATCTGCTTGTCCAGATCACTGACAAAGATAATAAAGAGAACTGGCCCCATTACTGATCCCTGAGGAGCACCACTTGTAACCAAATACACTCATCATTTTTTTTTTCAATCAAACAATACTTCAGTTATCCAGAAAACATGTAAATGAGACCAACGCTTGTAAACTCAACAGAGTTTTGTGAGAGTAACAAAGTTCCATGACCTATTATTTTTGTCTCTGGTTTTACTGAAGATGCATATGGGAAAGTGGACTGAGATAATAATAATCCCAACCATATTAGGTTGCAGTCTTTAAAATGAAACTCTTCAAGGGCAGAACATCATTAAGGCAACAGAGTGATATTTATGATGCAAACAACATGCCTTTATATAACTGTAATAATGACCTACTCAGTTTGCTGCCTTAAAGCCAATAGTTTGTGCAAGAGCCTAAGTAGTTTGCTCACACCACTTCATCCAGGCAAAAATAATTTGCTGAAGTTTATAACACCTAAATAAAGATAAATGGGCATTTGAAAGTCACCAAACCAATTTGAAGTAATTTTAAAGTCATGAATTTGCCTCTGAAAAAATAAAATGGAGATGGAATACATCAAGTCCATTTCTCTTGAGTTACAACAAGCATCAAGACCAGTGCTGGAGTTGGGTCAGTGCCGAGTCCTGATGCTTTCAGAAGGCCTTCCACACTGTGAGAATTCAGCAGTTGGCTGAATTCCTGCAGTGCTTGAAGCTGCCGGGGTACTTCTAATCACCCCAGACTACAACATAGCCACCAGTGAATTTCAAATATCTAAAACTATAACCAAGATTTAAATAACAGTTTTTCTTTCACAGTAACATGAAAATATTAACAGTTTTTTTAGGCTGAGAACTGTTAATCCTCTCTGTATAAGCTGTCATGAAGTATTACAAAAGCATCTGATATCAGCTGGCAAATTTCCTGCTTCTTCCAGTTATAGAGAGCCTTATCTCATATGGGCACTGCTTCACATACAGCATATTTGGTATGTTAAGAGGTTTCCACATTTTTTAAACTAAATCTGCTCTTTTAAAGATAACTGTTATGGTGCTGTAACAGCTGGTGTCTCTGTCAAGCTTGTACTACTTCCTTCTCAACTACTGTAAGATACCAGTGCTAACATTTGCAAATTCATGGGTTTCCCTGACAGCTTGCACTCGTCCCTGGCCACAGAACAGTTTTACAACAGTGTGACACCAGCACATGGATATATTTCTCCAGTCTGATCTTCCTAGATATCAGTTTCATTCACACTACAAAATGAAGTGTCCAAATGGTCAGTGACCTAATATTTTATTAAGCTCCACTGTTTCCTGCAGGGTGCTTATAATGAAAAGATTTTGTCTTGCTATTACTGCATTGCAGACATTGTGCTTCTGTTCTCTGATGGACACTGGATGTTATCAGATGTAGCAGATGCATGAGACACTGTTTGGATTTGGTGGTCTAGATTCGAGCACTGTAAATCTGTGGCAGTGTAAATCCACTTCCCCACATCGATCTCCCATTATATTTTCACAGTAACCTGCTGCAAAGTCTTCCTTCTTGGTAACAAGTCATTTATATATAACTGAGAAACATACCTGTCAAAGATTGTTTACTTGCACTTGTACTACCAACAGCATCAAGCTTTAGCTTTTTATGCTCAGCTCACTAATGGGCACAAACTCTCCAAGTCACAAGGAAAAGAGCTATACCATTTGCTCATGAGATGTATTAAATGAGAATGGCATTATTGGTTCTCCCAATGGACCTTTTCAGAAGTGTACTTTAGTGCTGAACCTGGATGCTGATCAATTATTTTTCCCATGAGCAAATCAACTCATTAGGAATCAATCAAATATTCTTTAAGGTATATTGCACTGTAAAATTGAACTGCAAAATTGCAATGCTGTTACATCTTCCTCTCCCTCAAGACGTGCACAAAGACAATAAAATGCAACCAATAGCACAGTGCAGAGGGCTGAATATGACTGTAAGGGAACTGATTAGACATGATACTTTTTTGCAACAATACCCTGAACGATCGTGTAATGCTGCTGACCTTCAGTTTTGTCAAATATCTCTTCAGTATTGCTGGCACCTGCAGCTTATGTCTGCCGGTCGATATTACTCTTGATTTTAATTAATCTCCACTATCATACAGCCCTTTTCACCACTGTTTTTCTGCATGTCGTTTTTTTGAAACAGTGAAGTTGTACTTAATTGAAGCTCATGATTAACAATACAGCCAATGAAAGCAAAGGTTTTACATGTATTTATCCTCAATTTTCCCCTTCAATACAGATCTCAAATTTGTGAATGTTTTCTGGAGATACCTACTTCTGAGAAAATTTGGAAATTCAGAAATGTTTTTCCATATATGCAGCTCTGACACAAGACATCTAGGAGTACACTGTGGTTCCAAGTTGCATTTAAATTTACTCAGGACATACTGGACAGTTCATTTACTCTTTTCAGAGTTACGCTCCTGCTAAAATTCTAGTAAGCAGGGATTTTTCCATTAGCATAGCCTACAATTCTTGAACTGACAGCAGAAGGAAGAAGTTCTTCACAGAGAGAGTGATTTGCCATTGGAATGGGCATCCCTGGAAGTGTTCAAGAGAAGTCTGGATGAAGCACTTAGTGCCATTGGATAGGGCTGGGCGATAGGTTGGACTGGATGATCTTGGAGGTCTCTTCGAACCTGGCTTATTCTATTCTATTCTATTCTATTCTATTCTATTCTATTCTATTCTATTCTATTCTATCCTATTCTATTCACTTCACATAAAATCCTTCCAAATATTTTAAACAAATTATTTTGCAACATTAAAAAGCTCTGCAAGAATAGCTCAATAGACTGTTACAGAATGACTGTTGTGCTGCCTGTTCTGCTGCGGGCTAGCACTTTGTTTGGAGGAGAGAACTTGGATGAAGGAATATGGAATAGGCTGTGGCCTATTCTGGAGAAATGTTTTTAATCAGCCAGAGTTTTGTTTTCTTGATCAATAGTCCCTTAGTAACAATGATTGGCTACTTGAAATTTCATAACCACAAAGGCATGATTAAAAGTATCATTGCTTTTGAAAGACCATGGAGAACAGGGCAGGTGCCTGATGATTGGAAGAAGGCAAATGCTACTCCAGTCTTCAAAAAAGGCAAGAAGAAAGACCCAGAGAACTACAGGCCTGTCAGCCTCACTTCCATCCCTGGAAAGGTGATGGAGCAGCTAGTTCTGGAAGCCATCTCTTACCATATGAAAGAAAAGAGGGTTATCAAGAGTAGCCAGCATGGATTCACTAAGGGGAAATCTTGTTTGACTAACTGGATAGCCTTCTGCAAAGGATAGAAAAGGGAGAGCAGTGCATACCACCTATCTCAACTTCATCAAGGCTTCTGATACTCATGTAACAGTACTAGAGTACTAGTGTAGCAGTATGAGAGATGAATCAAAGGAGGCTGAGTGTGTTAAGCCAGAGATAGGGGTAAAATCAGCAGCCCAGCTGAAGTGTATGTACACTAATGCACGCAGTATGGGTAACAAGCAAGAGGAAGCTGGAAGCCTTGGTACTAGAGGCAAACTATGATGTTGTTGCCATCACAGAAATGTGGTGGGATGACTCACAAAACTGGAACACTAATCAATGGCTACAGACTCTTCAGGGGAGATAGGCAAGGGAGAAAGGGAGGTGGGGGGGTGGCCCTGTATATCAGGGATGCACTGGATGTCATAGAAGTAGAGATTAAGGATGATCAGGTGGAGTCCCTGTGGGTAAGAATTAGGCGGAAGGCCAACAAGGCTGACATCCTGTTTGGAGTCTGTTACAGACCACCCAACCAGGAAGAAGAGATTGATTTATTATTCTTTAAGCAGCTGAAGGCTGCCTCAAGATCACTTGCCCTTGTTCCTGTGGGTGACTTCAATTTGCCAGACATCTCCTGGGAATTAACAATGCAGAGAAGAAGCAGTCTAGAAGGTTTCTAGAGTGCACAGAGTGCTTCTTAACACAGCTGTTACGTGAGCCTACCTGCTCAATCTGCTGTTCACAAATAGAGAAGGGCTGGTGGGAGATGTGGTGGTCAGAGTCTGCCTGGGGTCCAGTGACCATGAAATAATAGAGTTTTCAATATATGGTGAAACCAGGAGGGGCATCAACAAAACCTCTACACTCGACTTCCAAGGGGCAGACTTCAACCTATTTAAGGAACTAACTCAGAATGTTCCTTGGGAAACAGCCCTTAAAAACAGAGGGGTCCAGGAAGGCTGCACCTACTTCAAGAAAGAACTCTTGAAGGCACATGAGTGGGCTGTGCCAATGTGCTGGAAGGTGAGCCGGTGAGGGAGACAACCAGACTGGATGAACAAGAAGCTTCTAAAGGAATTAGGGAGAAAAAAGAGGGCATATCACCTTTGGAAAAAAAGGGAAGAGTTTAAAGACATTGCTGGGTCTTGTAGGAAAAAAATTAGAGGCAAAAGCCCACTTAGAATTTAGACTGGCCACTGCTGTAACAGGGAACAAAACATGTTTCTATAAATATATCAATGGCAAAAGAAGAGGCAAGGACAACCTCCACTCCTTACTGGATGTGGAGGGGAATATAGTAACAAAAGACGATGAAAAGGCAGAGGTACTCAACACCTTCTTTGCCTCAGTCTTCAATAGCGGGACAAATTGTCTTCAGGACAGCTGGCCTCCTGAATTGGCAGATGGAGCTAGGGACCAGTATAGCCCCCTGTAATCCAGGAGGAAGCAGTAAGGGACCTGCTGAGTCACTTGGATCCTTACAAGTCCATGGTACCAGATGGGATCTATCCTAGGGTGCTGAGAGAGCTGGCAGATGTGCTGGCTAAGACACTTTCTATCATCTATCAACAGTCTTGGCTCACTGGAGAGGTCTGTGAAGACTGGAAGCTGGTCAGTGTGGTACCCATTCATAACAAGGGCTGGAAAGAACCACGAAATTACAGACCTGTCAGCCTGACCTCAGTGCCAGGCAAGGTTATGGAACAGGTCATCTTGAATGCAATCACACAGCACCTACAGGATGGCCACAGGATCAGGCCCAGTCAGCATGGGTTTTAGGAAGGGCAGGTCCTGCCTGACCAACCTGATTGCCTTTTGCGATGAGGTTACCTGCCTGGTGAACGCAGGGAAGGCTGTGGATGTAGTCTACCTGGCTGATTCTATGCTATTCTATTCTATTCTATTCTAACATCCTCGTAGGCAAACTCAAGAAAAGTGGATTAATGATTGGACATGAGGCAGGTTGGTAACTGACTCAAAAAATGAGTTTAGAGAGTTATGATCAGTGGCACAGTCTAATTGGAAACTTGTGGCCAGTGGTGTTCCCCAGGCATCAATACTAGGTCCAGTTTTGTTCCACATCTTCATCAATAACCTGGATGAGGGGATTGAGTGTACCTTCAGTGTGTTCAGAGATGATATGAAACTGGGGGTAGTGGCTGACATCCCACTAGGCTGTGCAGCCATCCAATGAGATCTGGGCAGGCTGGAGTGCTGGGCAAAGGCAAACCTCATAAAGTTCAATAAGAACAACTGCATCTTGGGAGGGGAAACATGGGGTACCAGTCCAGACTAGCAATTGTCCCACTGGAAAGCATGTCCATGAAGAAAGACCTGGGAGTCCTAGTGGACAGCAAATCATCCATGGTAAAGCAATGTGCCCTTTTGCCCATGAAGACCAACGGCATCCTGGGGTGCATTAAAAAAAAGTGTGTCTAGCAGGTCTAGGGAGGTTTTCCTCCCCCTCTGGTGAAACCACACCTGGAATACTTTGTCCAGTTTTGGGCACCGCAATTCAAGAAGGACAGGGACTTGCTGGAGAGTTCAAAGGAGAGCTATGAGGATGATTGAAGGACTTGAACATCTCTCCTGTGAAGAAAGACTGAGACAATTGGGGTTGTTTAGACTTGAGAAGAGAAGGCTGAGAGGGAATCTTATCAACATCTATAAGTATCTGAGGGGCAGGTGTCAAGATGAAGGTGCCAGTCTCTTTTTGGTGGTGTCCAGCGATTGATAAGACAAGGAATAACAGGCACAAAACTAGAACACAGGAGGTTCCATCTCAACATGAAGACACTTCTTTACAGTGACCAAGCACTGGAACAGGTTGCCCAGAGAGGTTGTGGAGTCTCCTTCTCTGGAAACTTTCCAAACCTGCCTGGATGCATTCCTGTGCAGCTTGCCGAAGTTGAACCTGCTTTGGCAGGAGTGTTGGATTCTATCTCTGGAGGTCCCTTTCAGCCCCTAACATTCTGTGATTTTTATTGTTAAATGTACCCCTTTTTTCACCATCCCTGAATGGAAACCCCTCATAGATCTTACCAAAGTGACACTGTGAATTTATGAGACAGACCTGCTCTATCATTGACAGCCACTGTTTAACTGTTAGAAGAAACAGTACATCTACTAGCTGCTATGTGTTCAATTCCATTTAAGTCACTCTATGAGAGTAGAAGATTTTTTGGGGTGATGCTTGAAAATGTGATTACCTCAGGCTTTTCTTTCATGTGCAGAAAAAAAACCCCATGTCATAATAAAAAAAGAACAGAGTAAGACAAGCACTTGAACACCAGCTTCTCAGTGATAAATACCTGCAAGAGGTGGTGACCAGTCAGAACTGTCTTTCCAGTACACTGCACAGATAATACAAGTATTTCTCAAATCAAGACAGATATGTGCTTATGGCTTTCGATGTTTTTAGTCTTTTAATGTTCTTACCTTTCTTTTGATGTCTATGAACTGAGAAAACATTAAGGACCAGTAGAATGACAATTCAACTATGTAGTAGTAATGAAGGTCAGGCATCAGTGGCTGAAAGATGGAGATGAGAAAAGGTTAATAGAGTCTAACTGACAATACATGCAGCTGAGGTCTACAGGAAACATGTTGAATCACAAGGGGATTATTGAATTATATATAAGTAGCCTATGTGAGAATAAATGGCGATGGCTGCCTCTTTCAAACTTTGATGGCTCTGGAAAAACACCACTCCCCAACATACCCTTTTATGTTTTAATCTTAACAGTACTGTAATATCTTAATGGCAAAAAAAAAAAAAATTGTCTGTTTTGAATCTGGAACAAACTAAATTTCAGATACTCCAAAGTCTGTTTTAAAAGATTACTTAAAACATTCTTCTGTACATCAGTGATGTAAATCAGAGAAAAGTAATGCTAGTGTATTATCTCATGTGCTCATGACAAAAATGTTGAGCTTTAAATAAGGTTCTTTCTCATATAAAAGCCTACTTAAAAAAAAAAAAAAAGGTAACTATTTTCAGGGAACATGTTAACACTTGGAAAGATGAAAATAAAGTTATCCAGACATCTTGTTTCACATACAACAAGGTTAGAAAGATGTTTAAAAGTGAAAAAAAAAAAAAAACCACAAACCAAACCAAACAACAAAATCAGTCTAGGGTAACTCAAAATACAGTAACTAACAGTGTGCATAAGATGTTTAGCCCCCAGCATAAGTCAGTCCTAGGAGCATTTCTATGCAATTTCTTCCCTGCTAGTCATGTCTGCCGTTGCAGTGACAGAGAGGCACTGGCATAGGAGAAGCTCCTGAAGGCATCTAATGAGATGTTAGATGGACCATCTCCTGATCAGTTTGCACTGGCACAACCACACCCTCAAGCACAGCATAAACTATTTCTATGAGAAAGAGGCATTCCAGTTGCCTCTTCTATTCCCGTTCTCTTTTGCAGACTACTTCTTTGTAGCTGAAAAACAGTCTTTAGATGTTCACTGGATGCTCTGTGTGAGTTATTTAAAAATAGGCATATACTTATGCTTTATCAAAACTCTGTACACTCAAGCTGAATCTTTTAAAGCCATTTCTTGGGACAACAAGATTTAGTGAGACTGACAGTAAGTTTCTAATTAGATGTAATAAAAAAGAAAGGGAAGAACATGAATGAACCACAACTACTGTATTCATTATTTCAAGAGAACTCACTGGGGGAAATTTCTAGCAAAACAATTAAGACTGTCAGCTGCTTTATTAACAACAGCATTAGCGGTTTCTAAACACAGATACAATGATAATGTAGGGGGATTCTAAATATATCATGGTCTGTGCAAGGACTAGTGGTGTGTGTTTAACTTAATTTAAACATCAGGTTTCAGATGTTACTTCTATGGGACTATTTTGTGCTTATGGCTAAGTGGTCACTCAAATGATCCATATGGCTACCTGTACAGTAACTCTAGGTCTGTTTTTGCAGTGCTATGTTGAGTAACATACAAAGGACTTGTAGCAAACAAGAAATTAGAAACTTTCAGTATTCTCAGAGCTCTGTAAACAATGACCATTCTACCACCGCTGCAGATGTCTGCTTTCATGATTAGATTTCTGAGATCTGTTTTCAGATCCTGTGCTTCATTTCAAAACAAGTGTGACAGCTAAATTAATCTTTCCCATGTTGAACTCCAACAGGACAGCGAGAATCTAGCAACGTTCTGAAATGCTGAGTAGCCCATTCACACTAACACATTGACACACAGCAGTGTAATAAACTCTGAGCTCTACAGAGGTGTCATGTTTGGTTTTAGGTAACAGTTTCAGTTTTACCTGATATGGATACCCGTTCCAGCACTGTCTTGTATTCCATAGCCAAGGTGTCTGAGAAGAGAAGAAAAAAAAAAAAAGCGTCTGCATACACATATATAAGTGTACCTGGTTAATACAAGTGAAGGAAAAAAATACAGCTTCCCTGTTCACAGGTATTTTTGGTTGGTGCACCATGACCTTTAGTTCTGCAGAAGTGCAGGCTGAATGTAATCAGCTTGTGCTCAGGTGGTCAGATCTCATATTACCTTCTCAAGTGTAACACCTAGACACACTGTTGGAGTGTGAATTAATCAGAAAGGGCTTAATACAGACGTTCTCAGAGCCCAGCTGAATCCTGCATGTGCACACAGGTTATGTCTGTGAACTTCCTCACACCAGGCAAGCTCACCATGGAGCAGATCCCATCTCTTCCTGAATAGGCCCATGATGGGTGGGAGGGTCAGTGATGTCATTATGCAACACATCCTTTTTCAGTCAACATATAGGTGTGCTACAGTTTCCGCTGCCTGTTGAATACCCGAATTTCCATATTACAAGTATATAATCTCTGAGGAAGACATAAACCTGAGAAGACTGGAGAAGAGGGGAAATGCAAAGATCCTCATAACAAAAAGCTGGGAAAAGAATACTAAAAATTTCAGTACTAACGATGCCAGGCATAAAGCTCCAGTTCTAAAATGCTGACACCCTCCCTTACAGAACAGAAAGGAGTTCAGATGGAAACTTTGCTACATTTTGCTGCAGTGTTCAATCAATGCATTATCAATGTCAGAAGAGAATGATAAATAGCTGTTGAATCTGCTGTCATTAACAGTACTAAGGAACAAATATCTATTATTTTTGTTTCCTTACAGAAATGTCTATCAAAAGCTCCATTAAGTATCTCTCCAACTCTTGTGATTAAAGGGAGTAATTTTAAAGAACTCCTTTAGAAAGACAGCTTCTTCTGAGACAAAGGAATGATTGAGGATTTGGGGAAAAAAACCAAAAAATTATCTGAGATGCACGCATGCTTAGACAGAAGGTCTGGGTTGCTTTGCATCCACTGTCCCATTCACTTATCTTTAGAGAAAGCTTCTAATTGGACCCTGGCTTTCAGATGCCCCAAAGCAATGAAAATTTTTATTGTTTTGCTCAAAGTACTGCAAGTATGTAGCATGTGAAAGGTCAGTTTTGATAATAACTGGAGGGAAAAAAAAGAGACGTACAACAAAATCCCTTCCATTTGTGCTCAGTGGCCTAGACAGCTGACTTGGCTAGAAGGTATTTTTGTCTGCAGACAGACTATATGTGGAACTGATAAAAGTACTACTTTCAATTGACAATGTAAAATTTTATTCATCATACAATAATAAAAAAAATTAATAACATGTTTCTCTCATCTATATGCACCCAGCAGAACCCACCATGTATAGGAAACACACAAAAGCCACGGCTAGATGCTCAAAGAGGTGGACAAGAGCCATACATGTCACAACCAAGTACTTTCCTACACTTTCAGCAAGCCAGCCATCAGATGTGGGTGTTACAAAGCACATCATGAATATAAGTAAATTCCACATACAATCTACAGAATCAGTTTGTGTCTGTGAATACGTACACACACACACACATGTAAGTTACATAAATTTGTCCAATAACTGCTTTTGGGCAGCTAAGGTTACTTCCACAGCTCATCACACTGCAAGCTGCAGTATCAGCAACTGAGTTATTTTTCCTTGCACCCAGCACAACTGAAAATCCCAAAATGCATGTTGCACCTACAAGCACTGGTATTACTTTGTCCTTGGAAGTGTGAACCTACAGAAAAATAGGAGATGTTATGATTTTTTTTTCACATGTTGCTGGCAGTCATTTTTTCTCTTTTTGTCCACAAACTTAAAACAAGTTTTAAGATACCGAAGAAATACTTCCAGGAGTATGTAATCATTAAGCCTCTTGACAGCAAACTGCAGCTCTCTACAGAGCAGTGTGTGCCTTAGCAGTTTGGAGTGTTAGAAAGTGGTGTTACACACCTGATTGACTCTTTACTACATGGGCACGTTGTACCTTCTAAAGAGTTTCTTCCTAAATTCCCAGACAAGTAAGAAAAATCTCCTGACTTTTCCAATACAGTGCACCTACTGTTTTTTTATCAGAATACAGGACCACCATGACAGAACTTCCACAGCTCATACAAGCATATCTAAGCTAAAAGATCCATTTCAAACCAAAATTAGACACCCTAAATAAAAAAAAAAAAACAAAAAACACCCCCCCCAAAACAAACAAACAAACAAACAAAAAAAAAAACCACACCACAAAAAACACCACCAAAACAACAACCCCAAACAAATAATTAAGTTGCTTCTGGAATTAGAAAAAAAAATTGCCCCCACTAAAAACCCCCAGCACTGTACAGAAAACCTAAGCATTCACTGCGTATAAGCTCCCAACACTGCAATCTCAAAAGTTCCAAGATTTTATCTAGTATGGTTAATATCTTTGGACACAGCTTCACATAATTTGTTTCAAGCAGCTACAAGCAATATTAAGTGGAACAGAAATTAGCACTACTAATTAAAGTCAAGATAATACATAGTTCTGGCATAGTTCTATCTACTTCATTTCTTTCGGGCCGATACAGGTGAAGATGTCTCTTGGTGTTCATATCTACTTTTATCAAGCTAGAGCAGGTCCTTGCTCTTCACAGAAACAAGTGATACAACACAGGGCAGAAGATTTCCCTTAATCAGATTTCCTCTTTATTTAGTTCCCCAATGCTGTGTGCATTTTCCTCTTACCCTGAGACCTAACACTTGCTGTCTGATAGATAGGTATAAAGTATGACACATACATACTCTTTTCCTCAGCAGCAGCAGCCTTCCTCTACTGCAGGCAGAACACCACCTCCTGCTTGTGTGGGATCACAGCTTGCCATAGTCTGAGCTTTACAGCTTACCTACCTAAGAGTGCAGTTGTAACAGCAGGGGTGGGGAAAACCACGGTCTTTCGGTTGACTGGAAAATATAGAAATATTTAACAACTTCTACCTCTTTTATTATATGGGAACTGAAAACTACAGGCTTTCAGTGAACAGCACCTTTTATAACATCAGCAGGACAATTATTCATAATCAACAGTTGTTTTGGGGTATTGGTTTGTGGGGTTTTATAATTTTCTATGTTCTTAAATTAAATAGTGTCTCAGTGTTCACCTTTCCCTCAATTATGGCTAGAGATGATAACAATTTTCTTTTTTCTTTTCCATCACTTGGTTGCATAAGCACTCACTTAGATGGGAGTTACTTAAATTGCTTGTTCTCTTTTTCTCTGTAACACCTGCATCCTCTGGCATGGTCTGCTGAATGGCTGCTGATGTTAGAGAAAAAGTCAGATCACCAGGCAGCACGAAAAGCATTCTTCTGTAGTTTCCCATGCCAGGGCCATCATTTTCTATCGTAAAAATTAATCCACCCATTTACAGTAAAATCAGGAGATTTTTCAATAAATTAATCCCTTAGATGCAAGTTCTACCCAATTACTAGATTGGACATTAGCTTCCTTACTGAGAAAGTGGTGAGACATCGGAACAGGCTGCCCAGAGAGGTGGTGGAGTCACAATCCCTGGAGGCATTCAAGAAGTGTGTAGATGTAGTGCTTCAGGACATGGTTTAGGGGTCATGCTAGTTGGGTTATGGTTGCACTCTTAAAGGTAATTTCCAGCCCTAGTGATTCTATGAATTTAAGATCTTACTAGGATCAAAGAATGCTAGCATCACCCCTTGCTATTTTTGCTTTTCTTTTGCTGCTTTTTATCAGTGAAGTCTCACTGATTTACAAAATACATAAGACCATTTCCATTTTCTACTGGCCACCTGTGACATATGTTGAGAGTACAACCTCAGCAGCAAATGATAACACCACTGGCTGGTACCGTTTACTGCAGGCTGAACAGGAGAATAAACTGACTGCAAGCACCAATGTCTGGTCCTAAGTATACTTTCTCTACCCACAATACCAGTAAGTTCTGATACTAATAAGCTGTTACAAGTTTCTGAAGGACTGTTCTTTTTCTCTAAACGTTAGTGCCTCATGTCTGTGGAAACAAGGTGTTTGGGGGAAAAACACTTTGCAATGAAAAGTGCTCAGCCTTCCCCCTCAGCAATCATCACTGCTGATTTCCAAACATAATTAAAAATTATACTTTTGCTAATCGGAAACGATAAAATATACAGAAGGACAAGACTAACAACAATCACTAGAAGATATACTTGACATTTTGAAAGCAAATACATATACATGCTAAAAAAAAGTTAAGAAAATGCAAACTTCAATTTCAATTTATTTACATAAAGTGATGTCTGGAGAGGCAGAGTAAGCTAGCTCCACGCACCACATAAACCCAAATTTCCCTTTAAAAATACGATGTAGAGATCTAGCATTTATATTCTGTGTGATAAATGTGTCGTTTCAGCTTCTAAATGATGCCAAAAATGGAGATGAGAAAAGGAACAGACAATCCTACAGAATCTGGAATAGTGCTAATACTGGGGCATTGCATGAACCGAACTGAAGCAAGGAATGCTCCAGCTGAAGAATTTGGTGGCTGTGGCATCCCCTCCTCCTGATATGATTAGCCAGCCACCACTTCCATTACCAGGAGTAACTATCAAAATACTTGCTTTCACACGTGTACCTTCCTTTCACACTTCCTCTGCTAGCTGCCTTTTAGTAAGCAAAACTTAAAAACTCTTCTGCATTCATGTGTAATACTAATGTTGTCATAAGCAAGTTAGGTAGCCAGTGGTGCTATGACAGTTTAGAGCAGCTAAAGTTCCGTATAAGTACTGTAGGAGCCAGGCTACAGTTCATCTTTATTTGCAGGCAACAAGTTTCCTATTTAACATATTTTTGCACAGTAAGAAAAGTGCCTAAAAAGCAGTGGGCACATTCAGCTACGCACTTTGTTGGAGCAAGGCAGCTGTAAAGCCATTGGTTTTACAGCTTCTTTGTATTTTTTCCTTCAGAGACAGATCACATCAATCAGCCTAAAACTTGGATCTAAGAGGATATTTATGAATGTGTTTGTTTGAGCTAATTGGAGAATTTGAGTGAGAAATTAGACTATTGGCTGAGAGAGAGTTAAACCTACAGTGTCACTTCACCGAGTTTCACTGAGACAGAGAAAAAAAAATTGTTTTGAGAATGTTCCCAAAACATGAGATAGGCAGTGTGCTTGCAGAGGGCCAGTCTGGCTTGGGTCTCGCTGGCTCCAGCAGCTTTTTCCCTTTGTCTCTCTGCCTTTGAACTAATTCAGAGTTAAATCACTAAAACGACTAATTTCTTCTCCTATCATTAATCTCCCTGATCTTCAGCTTATCTGCAGCATCATCAAGTGGTGAGATAAAGCTGGGGGAAGGGAGGAAAGGTGGTAGGGGGGTTTGGTTGTACTCTCTTGGGGATTTTGGTCTCCAGGAGGGGTGTGGTGTGTATTACCCTTTTTACTGTATATTTCTGTAAATATCTGTTATATCTTATAAATATTTGCTTGTATATTTGCATTGCTGTAAATATAAAGCTTCATTTATTAACTTCCAGTGTGTTTTTCTGAGTTTTAGCTGGGGTTTTAAAAGAGGGGGGGGCAGGCCACTGCAAACCCACTACAATGAATTAAATTTATTAAAACACACAATACACAGCAGTAGATCTGGAATCAGTTTGTAAAGAGACAGTGCTGAAGTCTGTAATTGGTAACCCAAAATTTGGTAGAAGGGTGACCTCTGTAACATTTTACCTTTAAGAGACTGCCAAAAATCCCAATGAAGGATTATTTAAAAACATAAATAGGCCAGCTCACCCCTGGAAGATCACTGCAGAGCAGCAGGATTTCAGACTACTCATTTTCATACAGGATGCAGCTTCAACAAAGCTCCAGGGTTTCCAGTGCTCTATGCTCTGATACTATGGTTACTCAACGGCATACAGTAAAGTGGTTAATAATTAAATTCATCACTACATACCTACTTTCTGTAATTATAGCTCCTATCTGGGGCTGCTCTTGCAGAACAGTGCATCTGCTGGACTTTGGCCAGCTGCTCACTTCCATACCCTGTGCCAATGGGAAGTGTTTACCATGTCCTTCATCACATTCCTGATGCTGACTTTTGGGAATCCCCAGAGAAATGCTTTGCTTTGCAGGATTCTCAGTGTGCCATATGGGCTTGCTTCACTGACATACAACATGCTCCATCACCACATGCAGCCCACAAAGGGACACATAGACAAGTTTCAGTAATGACAAAACAACTCCTGACTAAAAGAGCACTGAGGTACAATTATACGTATAAAACCAGATATTTAAGACTGTGGCATTTACAAATCTATCCTGCCTACTGGGCAAAAAAAAGTCATATAGAGAAAAAAAACAAAGGTCCCCTCCAGCTTCTAATCCTCCAAGTGCTGCCTTTTGCTACACCTTTGCAAAGGAACAATGCAGCAAGGTCTCATAATATAATAGAATAGAACAGAAGAGAATAAGCCATGTTGGAAGAGACCTCCAAGATCATCCAGTCCAACCTATCACCCAGTCCCATCTAATGGCACCAAATTCTTTCTTGAACACCTCCAGGGATGGCGACTCCACCACTTCTCTGGGCAGCCCATTCCAATGGCAAATCACTCTCTTTGTGAAGAACTTCTTCCTAATATCCAGCCTATACCTCCCTTTTCACAACTTGAGACTGTGTCACTTTGTTCTGTTGCTGGTTGCCTGAGAGAAGGACCAACCCCCACCTGGCTACAACCTCCCTTCAGATAGTTGTAGACAGCAATGAGGTTCCCTCTGCGCCTTCTCTCCAGGCTAAACAACCCCAGATCCCTCAGCCTCTCCTCTCAGGGCTTGTGCTCCAGGTCCCTCACCACCTTTGTCACCCTTCTCTGGACATGTTCCAGTACCTCAACTAGACACAGTACTCTAGATGTGGCCTGACCAGTGCCAAGTACAGGGGGAGAATAACCTCCCTTGTCCTGCTGGCCACACTATTCCTGATACAAGCCAGGATGCCATTGGCTTTCCTGGCCACCTGAGCACACTGCTGGCTCATGTTCAGCCTACTATCTACAAGCATCCCTAGGTCCCTCTCTGCCTGGCTGCTCTCCAGCCAACTCTGTCCCCAGCCTGTAGCACTGCCTGGGGTTGTTGTGACCAAAGTGTAGAACCCTGCACTTAGCCTTGTTAAATCTCATCCCATTGGCCTCTGCCCACCCATCCAGCCTGTCCACGTCCTTCTGCAGGGTCCTCCTAACCTCTGACAGATCGACAACTGCTCCCTAACATTCTGAAAATTAGAAAGGTATTGCTGCTGCAGATTTTTTAATAGTAAATTCAGAATTTCTGTAGGTTGCAGGGCAAGGAGGCAAGAGAGTGTTTCAATCACACAGTGCCACTCAATCAAGAGAGCAGAGCTGCTTTAGACAGGTTGCTGGAACAAGGGGGCTGAAAGCACCCATCTCCAGCCACACCAGTTTTATGGTCACTAGATAGATGGTCACTTTAAAATGAGTATTTCTAAGCACTTTAGCCACTGGGCACAGCCAATACAAAGCACACCCCTAAGCAATAATGAGCAAGGACTGACTACAGTAGCCTCTTCCCCTCCCATTGCATTTTTCTGAAGTTAGTGCATACATATTGCATCGGGGTAATTCAGTCTGCAGGCATCTTTACTATTGAACTACTTCTTGATGTATGTAATAATGCCATGTGGCCATGACAGCGTTTACTTTGCTAGACCAAAGGAAGACAGACAAAAACATTTCCCAAACATTTATACATGTATAAACCTAAATAAAAATTTCCTTTTTGTTTTCCATCTTCCCTTCCCAATGAGGAAGTACACAGATACAAAGTTAATGCTTTTTTAATGTCATCCTCACAGTGGATCTATTCAGACACATCTCGCTGTGTTTTTCTGCAACTGATCTTTTAAAACAAGCAATGAGTGGCTGGTAGAGTTGAGAACAGAGGAACTATGCTTGTGTTTCAGAACTGTTAAGTTTCTATTAAGTTTTAATATAAAACCATAACCAGTAAATTTTGGCCACAGCGAACACCTAGAGTAACCGGGCAAGAGGAAAAAGAGTTTGCTGTAAGGGATGAGATACAACAACAACAAACAAAACCCAAAAATTCCTGTTGAAACTCCTCAAGTCATATGTGAGATAACAGCAGCAAAAACCATATGCAAACCTCTGAATTAGATCTGAACTTAAAGCAGTATTTCCCCATGCTAATTTCTGTCATAGTTCAATAGCCAATAGTTAAATCAAAAAATCCCCAACAAACCTCACAGACAATACATTAATTTAACTGGCAAGCTTCTTTTCCCTACTACTTTATGGGCAAAGTGAAGCAGCTTTATGACTTGAAGCCCTTACAGTGTAAAAATATGTATTGATCTACAGGTTAGACTAGTTTAAATGAGAATACAGCTATCCTGATCTAAGTCACTGCCTCATTATTGAGTTCAACTCAGTAACAGCAAGTCAAGCATCAGTTGGATTATTAATAACCTGCTCTTATATCCAAGTGTGTATTCTTTGCTCAGGTTTAATTAGCTGTGGAAAATAGCACTGCTTCATTCACCTGAATAGTAAAACATGAAAAGCTCCTGGCAATAGATGAGTGTTGTGCTAAATATTTTGCTACAGGTATGAATGAACCACCTTATTTTCCACATGAATTAAAACTGTTTTATCATAATGTTGCTCAAATAAAACACTTCAGGAAGTACTTCCTTTAGATTTGCCATTTTTATATATAGGACACTGAATTTTTTTCATCTTTCATAAAGCTGGGCTGCCAAGGAATAATAAGATGCTGCATAAGTCTCAATACCAGCTTAACTCTCCAAGTCTCTGATTACACAGTATTGACTTATTACTCTGATGCTGTTAAACACCCCCGACTGGATTTCAAGCAGATGAAGTGGAGTTCAAATCCAGATACATTTCTTAAATTGGTGTGTTGCTTTTCGTCACCATGCTTATGTCCAATTTGTCCCCACTGTCTACATTTGAAAGTCCTTTTGCCATTAGTATTCTGTTAGGATAGGATAACATTAATATTCTCCATATGCATGCTTTTTTCAAAAACCTCCTGTTTTCTTTCAGCCACCTTAGATTTGTCCTCTTTTGCCTAATCCAGTTATCTTAACTTCCAACAGCTTACACAATGAATTTCCTAATCTAACTGGCCTTCTCTTAAGAATCCTCCTTGTCCAAAATGCATTAATTTTTATTCTCAATCTACACAGAATTGCTGGAGTAATTTAAAATTAGGTTTCTCCACTGACTTCAATCTTTCGCACACTGTGACTCATGAGTTAGATCTCAGACATCCAAAGCACTCTATTTCTACCTTGAATGCCCCCAACAGTTTCTATGCCCTTTTGAAGAGGTATCTTACACAAAGTCCTTTTCCATTAGACGAGATATAACTTTGGTCTTACCTTTCCCACTTACGATACTTATTTTAAAATGTAATGTGGTATTTCCCCTTTTTCATAACAGCATCCTTCAGGAGCCTCTGGTATAAGTGTTCTTTCCTGTTGGCAACATGAGCTAAAAACTGCTTTATTTAACACCTGATCCTCAGCCCTGCTTTAATGGAAAGGAGTAACAGTATGATTGAACATGTAAAATTATTACAATTTGGATCACTTACAGATACTCAGCAATTTGTTTTCTGGTTAAAAATAAACAACCAACAACTAATAAACAAATCAAGAGAGTCTAAATTGATTTTACAATAAGAACAATCCAGCAAAGGCTGACTTCATTTCCTCCCTGAGTGGCACATTTGGCACATTATCCCTCTGTTAATAGCACAATAAAGTATCAAATATCAGCATTGTGTGAAAAGGACTCAAGAGTGGCTTCTGACATTCTTCATTTAAATGAGAGTATTCAGTATTGGGGAGATAAGCTCACCGAACAAAAATAATTACAAGGTTTCAGTACTAGATAAAATCACAACCTTTCAGGCATAACACAGGAAAGAAACATGGCAATAGATGCCTAAGTGAATGCCTGCTTCAAATAATTCAAGAATGAAGGAGACAGAAGGCTACAGCAAGGGCTCTGGAGGCAAACTTCCCACTTCCAGCTCTCGTCATGCTGTTTTCTAGAGTCAGTTCTGGTTTTAACGACAGCGTTAAATATTTCACAAACTCATGCTTTGGTATCTCAATGTTAAAACCAGAAAAATTTAGCCTGGTTTAAGCAATTTCATTCTAAGAACCAGATGCTCAGATATAGTCCAAATGGCAGTGTATTTCCAAGATGCTGTGTTAATTGTATTATTCTTTTCTGCAAAATATCCAGAAGCATTAGCTTCATGAAAAAGTAGATGCAACAGGTACAACAAAGGGAGATGGAAATTATAAGTGAAATATTGACCATTCTGATGCAGCTAACTCTTTCCTGCTCTAAATGACAAAAGTAACACAAAGTAACAACTTTCATATAGCTAAGAAATTTTTACAATAGAATCCGGTCTGTTCTACTGCAAGAAAGACTGAAAACCACCTAGGCCATAAGACATTTTCAATACAGCAATTAATTTTTCAGTCTGGCAGCTTTTTAAAATACATATTAGCTCTACCAAAAATGATTCCTAACCACGATGAATCTTTACATTAACATTAATTTTTAAAAGTTTTAAAAGCTACAGCTGCCAATTGCTGCCTTGGGAAACTCTGCTTTTGAAGGTCATCTTTGGTGTAGGATAGCTTCCAGTGGGAAAAGCTGCTGTCAGTACTTTAAGAATGAATCATGTTCTCTCACAATTCTTATAAAATCATAAGGAAAAATAAATATATTCTTTATTTATAATGACAATAGTTGCTGAGAGCCCCCTGAAGGATACTCTCTGTGCACTGCAGAAAAATTTGAAACCCATGTGAAGAATCTGAAACTATTAATTTCTGCATTCAAATTTTTTTATTTCATCCATAACAACATAATTAACATTATAACTAAAAAAACCCATTTAAACTGCATTATGACTTTTATTCTGAAATTCTGAAAAGATAATTTCATGATCCTGAGAAATGAAAATCCAAAAGTCCAAGCAAATGTACTTGGCACCTGTGGTTTCAGGAATCAGGTGTTGCTCATGAATCAGAAGCAAGGATCAGCCACAGTGGAGTGGAGGGCAGAATTCATACAGGAAACCTATGAGAGCCATCTCAAAGTCCAAGGGCTTTTATTCAACAGAACATTTCTGAGCTATCATACTTGTAAAGCACAAGGCTTTTAGGAAGCACAGTACCAAGGGTATACACTGGCTGATTACACTCAAATATGCTGGAAGAATATATACTTACATTGATTTATTTGCAGCTGTGTATCCCAGAGCGGAACATGTACAACCCAGTGACTGCAAGTTTCATTTAAATTAGGAAAATTTAAAAAAATTATTTCCTATTTATTTCTTCATTTCTCAACCAATGCCAACTAAAAGACTAGCATAAGCTTGTTTGAAAGCAGTCAGGGATTTTCTCTATAAGCAACTTCATTGCACTGAAGACCTCACAGTATAATGCCTTAGTGTGCTCAAAGAAAGTACAGCTTCCCAAGTAAGTACAGCAGTTAAAATTACAGCTTTGAAACTTGTCATCAAGCTTGAAAGAATCCTTTCCAGCAATATCTATAAAGAATCAGTGACATTAGAAACAGATCACAGTCATGCTCCACTTTTATATTTGAACAGCAATTTACAGATGCAGTCACTTTTGCTCCAGCACTGCTGTTCTCTCATGAGATGACTTTAAAAACATTCTTACAAATCACAGCTCAATAAAACACTGCAATCAGCACTAGGCTTTTGAAAACACTACCATGTGTATCTCCTATAGTGTGATTACAGTGTAGAGTTGGTGGGAAACTGAGATCAACAGAGCCCAACAGAGCTCTGTCCTACTTCCCCTGCATTTTCAGAGCCAGTGGATCACAGACCTGCCTGCTCTCTCACTGAACCACCAGGTGACAGGGCATGGTGACAGTAGGGAGGCAGA
Organism: Psilopogon haemacephalus; assembly: GCA_013396835.1. Taxonomy (NCBI): domain Eukaryota; kingdom Metazoa; phylum Chordata; class Aves; order Piciformes; family Megalaimidae; genus Psilopogon; species Psilopogon haemacephalus. The sequence continues at coordinate 289,218 of VWZI01014933.1, forward strand.
AGCACCCTGTTCTCACTAGCATTTTGGAAACTGCAATGTGCAGAGTTAAAATTCCTTATTTGTTCCCTTCATATTTTAGAGAACTAATGGGAACAAACAAACTTCAGAAAAATGAAAGACTTTGATGCAAGTCTGCTGAACCACAACTGACCCTGAGAATTAAATCAAGGTCATTGTTATCTATTTCTTTGTGAAAACACGTTGATACTGGGTAAAATGATCCCTTAGCACTATGAAAACAAGAGAAAATGAAACTAGGTATAGTCCACAGGAAGGTGTCAAACCTGCAGACCTAGAGAGGATTCCCAAATCCACTCCCCAAAATAATAAATTCAGCTTTAAAAGTCAGGAGAAGCAGTGTAATGACTTGACCAAAAAAAAAGATAAAAATAGAAAATAATGACATCACTGAGGAGTATATGGGAAAGACTATATAGAATTATATAAAATTTAGTTTCTCCCTAGAACAGTCCTGCCACTACCAGTGTCAACAAGTCCTGGGCTGCAGAAAACAGAACTAACCACTAGGGAGACAGGCTACTAGAACAAACCAGCCTTTCCAAGAGAACTACAAGGATAAGGATGTACCTCCTCCCAACTACTCATCTTCACATAATCCACAAGATTTCTATGGCCATCCTGGAGAAAGGGAAGCTGGAAAGCAAATGCTGTACAGCAGGTAGAAAAATACTTATGATTTCACTTTTCAAGGTTATGTTATTCTTTGCAAAGCTACAAAAAAACAAACCAACAAACAAACAAAAAACAGGAAAAGGGAGACACGCATAAGTAACCAACCAAAACTGCACCCGCCATTGCTCCGTGGAGATACAATTCAGCTTTTGAGAAACAATTAGGAAAAAATAGCACAAATGTCAAAAAGGCCTCACATACTAGCTGCGAAATGAGAACCTTCCTTTTTATTAGACAAAGTAATTAGTGATTAAGCTGCTTTATTGAGTCAGTGTAGTAAAATGTTTATAATGTATGCTGAGCATCCCATAAGCCAGCTGAGATCATATACATCAGAGAAACACACAAAGAGAGCACAATAAAATATGTCTTTCATAATAGAGAAAACATCTACTTGCTTTTTAAAAATAGTAAAAACAATTCAATTCAACCTTAATTTCCCCAAACCAGAAATAACTTAGTGACCAGAAACTGAGACACATTTCCTTTACAGAGGAAGTGTATGGTAGTGTTTCCAACAGCTAAAATAAGTGGAGATGTATTTGATGACATCTGAACATATGACTACATCCAGAACAGACCTCAAGATGTTCTGAAGAAGACTGGAGTATCAGTGATAGAAGAGAGGCAAGACACAGCTTGCCTTCACAGAACAGTTAAGCTGTTAAATAGATTCATAACAAAATAGCTGTAAAACCAATACAAACACAATCAGTAGGAAACATCCAAAACCAGGATGGTAAATGAGACTCCACCATACCATTGTTTCTGTGCCCCAGTCTTATTTCCCACAAGAATGTGAATTCACACTTCATTGCAGAGATATTTCTTTCCCCAAATACAACAATTCAATGAAGCAAGGTGAAATGGCATTTACAAATGCTATAGTACTCTTCCGTCGCTATTATATCTGCATATATCTTTTTGTTATTTTATTCCATAATGTGGCAAATAATATGCCAACTCGGATGAGCTGCAGAAAGAAGCACCCTCGCAAAAAAAACACCAAAACCATTAGGGAACCCTCCTCTCTCTAAGCAGTATAGAAATTGTAAGTCACTAAAAGAGCATCTCCTGCTGTCACATGGTAATTGACTAGCTGAGCAGTGGGTGCACACAGAAGGCAAGCACTTTTTTTCCTTCTTTTGAAACATCCTACGGTTTCAAGGAAAATGAACTTTCGTAACAGCAGCACTGAAGCTCTATCTGTTAGGATTTTTTTCCCCCTCTCCATACTACACTGCTAATTTTCTAACTACCACAAATTTATGATACTTGAGCAGGCTTTTGAGGTAAAAACTGCACTTCAGCATGGCTTTTCCGTTGTTTTGCAATCTGTCTGTTATCAGCAGTCGCAACTTCAAGGCAAATGGTTCTCTCACAGAGAACTCATTAGGTAAGGAGATGTGTAACTGACACTCAAACTACATACATATAGAAGCTTGTTGCACCTGGCATTTTTTAAAACATAGCAATAGCATTCTCCTACCATCAGCCTTATTTCAACACTGAATTTGAAAATCAGCAAGTCAAAAGTTATTTGTTTATCCAGGCAGATGGTCCTTTTCCCAGCAGCATAGCTACTTGGAAGTTCAGGTTCCTGAGTCTCAATATAGACTTCACAAGACATGGGCAATTAATGTAATGAAGCTGAGTTTGAAAGGTCACCATATGTCACCTGGAAGCTTTGCTTCCAGATGTTTGTAAAGATCTTTCATTCTACAGTATTATATAGATACTGCTTAGCACCAAGGGTCAGGGAGCAAGTAACAAGCCAAACTCAAATTCCTTGCTCTGATTCTTTATCACTGAAACTAATGCTGATTTTTCCATTTTGTGTGAGCACAATAAGACCACTAACTCTTTATGAACCAAGTAGCCATTAATTTAACTGTATTACTGAAGGAAGAGAAATGTTATCTTCTTCCTATGTTAATGATAAGCAAAACAATTAGTTTAATATCACTGTAAATGCTTTTAGTAAGAAGGAAGTTTTTTTTAATTCCAGCAATGTACTCAGTAATTATAGCAGGGCAAAAGAATTCCTACATCATATCACATGCATCTGTTACTACAAAGACTTTACAGGGTGCTTTATTTGATGCAGACTTTTTTTTTTTTTTAAATCTAGATAAGCTGTTAACTGCAGTAATGGACAGTAACAAAGGCAAGCTTGCCACAGTATTTTAGAGAGAGCTATTATTGCTCTAAACAACAGTTTTATTAGTTTGCATGTGCTTCTGTAGGGAAATTAAAGCTGAAACCTCAGGGCTCTTTCTCCTTGTGAGATGCCCTAGCCAGGCATGTATAAAATTTTCATGTGGTTAGTTACTACATTCTGAAAATAAATTAACAGTAGCACATGTGCCATGTTGACTGTATCACACTTCCTGAACAAAAACAGAGTCAGTAAGTCTTAACTAATGTCTTCTAATTAAATTTGGTTATGTCTTCCCAAGAAGTGAAACAATCTTGTCAGCTCTACAAAGCTCCAAAAGACCTAGTAACATTTTTTTCAAGGACAGAGTTCTAGAGTACCCTGGTTGGAACTTGAGCAGTTTGGTGGGCACAAGGAAACACAGCCACATCCAACCTTCTGCCCATACTGCATTGGTGCAGTAATACTGCTTTATGCAGCAAACAGGGAAGGTGACAGGAGACAATAAAGCAGCAGTGATTCATGCACTGTGGGCATTATGAGAAAGGTGTTTTCAGAAAGAATCGAAAAGGTGAAACTGACCTTTAGGCAAAGGGCCAGCACAAAGCAAAGTGCCTCTAAATTAGCTCAAAGTGCTGCTTAAGTAATTGACAGACTCCACGCCAGTCTTCTAGGTAAAGATGAATCTCATCCTCAAATGTTTGAGAGAGATAAATGTAAATAAAACTCCCACATCAAGTCAGCAACATATGCAGCAAAGCAAAGGAGCAGCAGGCTACAAGACAACTAGGTAACTTCTGGAGGGAAGGACAATAATATAGAAGTTAGAGTATTTTGCTGCCTGACAATTCAAGAGCTGGCAAAGAAATTATAGAAGAGGCAATGCCCTGAGCACAGTGTTGTTAGAGGCTTGTTTACAATTCAGTTGGTTCACTTTTCTCAAGTGAGTACCTTGTGAGAACAGAAGTTGTAGAGACCAATTAATAAGGAGCACCTCTCACTCAAGATGGCAAATCCAGCTCTCTCAAACCAGGGATCTGAAATATCCAACCTTAATGATTCTGTTAATTTGAAAATCACCAAAATACACTTTCTCTTTAAAAATATGTTCTTATTGTATTTGTATGTTTGAAAGACAAAATGTGTCAAAATGTCTTACACAACTGTTCAAAGTTAAGCATTAACTAGGCATTAGGTTAGGTTTCAAAAGTCTGTCCCAGTTTTGGCTCAGATAGAGTTAATTTTCTTCCTAGCAGCTATGTTTGAAATTTGGTGTGAGAATAATATTGACAACACGCAGATACTTAGTTGTAGTTAAATCCTAAATCAAGTGAGCAGGTACACAAGAAGCTGGGAGACATCACAACCAGGACAGATGACCCAAACCAACCAAAGGGATATTTCATACCACACAACCTCATGCCCAGCAAATAAACCAGGGCAGCTGGCTGAGAGGATGGGTGGTGAGCAACTGCATTGTGCATCCCTTGTCTTTTCTTGGGGTTTATTTCTCTCTCTCTCTCTCTTTGCTATATTCATTTTTGTTACAATTATAATTAGTTATTAAACTGTTCTTAACTCATGAGGTTTGCTTGTTTTTGGTTTTCCTCCTTGTCACACTGCAGGTGGAGGAGTGAGTAAATGTGGTGTCATAGAATCATAGAATGGTCTAGGTTGGAAGAGACCTCAAAGATCATCCAGTTCCAACCCCCTGCCACAGGCAGGGACACCTCCCACTAGATCAGGACACTCAAGACCTCATCCAGCCTGGCCTTCAACACATCCAGGGAGGGAGCAGACACAACCTCCCTGGGCAACCTGTTCCAGTGCCTCACCACCCTCACTGTGAAGAATTTCTTCCTAACATCCCGTTCAAATCTCCCCTCCGCCAATTTGAACCCATTCCCCCTCGTCCTGTCATTACAAGACCTTGTGAACAGCCCCTCCCCAGCCCTCCTGTAGGCCCCCCTCAGGTACTGGTAGGCTGCTATAAGGTCTCCCCAAAGCCTTCTCTTCTCCAGGCTGAAAAGCCCCAACTCTTTCAGCCTGTCCTCATAGCAGAGGTGCTCCAGCCCTCTGATCATCTTCGTGGCCCTCCTCTGGATTCTCTCCAACAGTTCCATGTCCTTCTTGTGCTGGGGGCTCCAGAACTGCACACAGTACTCCAGGTGGGGTCTGACAAGAGTAGAGTAAAGGGGGAGAATCCCCTCCCTTGCCCTCCTGGTAATGCCTCTCTTAATGCAGCCCAGGACACGGTTGGCTGTCTGAGCCACGTGTGCACACTGCAGGCTCATGTTGAGCTTCTCATCCACCCAGACCCCCAGGTCTGTGGGCTTAAACCACAGCAAACCCAAAATTAGTGTTTTCAGTGTGGTGATATGCTGACAGCACATTCTGTTCTAAACACAAATGTCTGTTGGACATAAAGCAGTACAAGTTGCTGTGATGGAACTGCGTCCGTTGGGAGTGCTGTTGCATACTTATATTCTTATATATTCTTCTGCACTACGTATTTGTAGAGATCGTCTGAGGCAGACTTTGTTATTTGAAAAAAATGTAGATTTCTACTGTAGCACTAGCACAGCAAGATACCACTGACTATAAAATTAACCTTATATCTAGGCAAAACAGCTTCTTCAAAGAAAGCTCTATCAAGTTTGTTGGAGAATTTATTACACTTATTTTTTTTCAGTAGCTTCCTAAGGAAGTGATTCAGTGTTTCTTTGCAATTTTTCCACTAAGAAAACCAATACAAAGTAAAAAGGATTAGTCACTTTAGTACTGTAGTGCTCCCTCCAGAATCTGGGGTCTGAATTTTATTCCTTATACATCTAGACCTCTTCTCTGAACGGACTCAGGAAGACCTTTGGTGTTTGACAAACAGCAAAAGCCTGTATTTTCTTTTAGTTATTCAATGTTACTAGGGAGATGATGACATAAATATAATCACAATCATAATTTTATTGATTTGCATACACTCCTATGTGAAAGACATGACATGGGAAGCAGAATACTGGAATAACAATAGCATAAAATGTTGCAAGACTCATTTACAACACTGTGTAAAGACAACACATTAAAAAAAACCATATACAATTACATAATTAATATTTTTGCAAAAATTAAACATGTTGAAAGTTAAAATTACAGCAAAGTTACACAACTGATCCTTCTTAAAATTGTTATGCAAGCAATGTTTTACCTTGTTCAAAAAACCATGTTATGTCAGCCAGTGCTCCTCAAACTGCTGTGATGTGCTGAATTGGAAGAGATACCCTGTACTTTGCATGTCAACTCAGCCTTTAGAAACAGCTCACAAAGGCTTGTAATAAATGTGCATTTACTGTATTTTTCTATCTCTTTAGAAATACTAGCATTCAGATTATTTTCCTAGAACAGACATTTCTTTTGTGCTGAGAAAGATTCGCTTTATTAATTATAGGTATGCTTTCTACTAGTGGTTTTGAGACACTTGTTAATGGTGATTTTTGTGGTATTTGTGGTAATCTTTAATAGAGAAATTGAAAGAATAAAGCCTCCGTGTCCTTATGTATTACAGAATCCTGTGAACTCATGGTTGCCCACCCACTGGTTAAGTAACCCTTTATATTGTGACAATTGCTTATTGAAACTATCTTAATACTTAATACTACAGACACGTATGGAGTCAAAGGCAGAACACAGAATACCAGATGATGACCATACAGCATGTTAATGGATGAAGTGCACACAAGGTATAAGTAGGGAGAAGTTATACACTACATGGTGGTCTGGTCTGTTTGGAGGACTGATGCACACACTTCCTCTGGGGCTGACCACCATCAAATAGCTGAGAATAGCTCTGATGTCCTCACTCTCTGCACAGGACATCATCAGTCCCACAGGTACGAAGTTGACTGGCACCTGGGACAGCCTCAAGAATCACAATCATAAAAATGAAGAGGATCTTTCCAATAGCTTTTAAATACAAAGCACCAGAGACACTTAAGATATATTTGTGGTGTCAAGTTTTGGTCCAAAATGAAGGAGATAAGACTACCTGAATGCAGCGAGACCACACAGACCCCAAATTTCACCTCTAAGAACTACACAAATACAGCCTGACTTGCACAAAACTCTCTGAGAACTAGTCACATTGTAAACTAGTTTGCACCATAAATCCATATTACTCTCCATGGCAGAGTTAACAGACTTATGCCAGGGCATTTGGAAGCTATTGATATCCATCTCTGCTTAAATCACCAGAAAGAGAGCATTGATGAGAAACTCCACAAAAACTTCTTTCCATGGTACATCAGACTAAGAATAGGGAAAAAATAGCATCATATAAAAACAAATGGATTTTGCTTATTAATGAAAGCAATCTGCAAAAGGCATTTAAACAAGAATGATGCAAAGAATTAGATAAATAATTTGGTAAACCTTACTGCTAGCTTAATGCCTATAATGAACAGCAATAGTAAACTAGGCATTTTGTTATACCTATTTATTTTTCTTTACTTCATTAAATGTTCCTTACCAATGCCAGTAGCAACTTATTTTATGAAAGCAAATTAAATTTTAAGTTCTATTCTTTTCCAACATAACTTCTGTGCCTGTGCTTTACATTACACCTATACAAGATTTCAAACAAATCTGCAATGTGTTATGAAAACATAATAATGTAAATGCCTACCTTTTTCAGGAACCGTACTCCATAGGTAAATATATAAAGGTAAAATGTAAATCTCCACCTGCAAAAGGTACAAGAGATTAACTCTAGGAAAGCACGTTTACATACTTTGTAGTTCAACACATGATTTCTTACAGCACTGCCAAACCACCACACCCATATCACGGTAAGAGAAGATGAACCAAAATTTTGGTCAGGTGTTCTTCAACTTTTGTCACCAAGCATTGTGTTTATGTGCCTGCTTTTCCTCCCTCCCATTAGCCTTCTGAAAATACTGGCTAATTTCACCTAAACACGACAGGAAAAAATTCAAATTTTAAATGATACATATGTTTCTAAAAGTTTAATGAAAACTAGTGACAGAGGAGGGGCAGAGGACAATTCACATACCTATTGCAGGAAAGTTCACATGCACTTCTTATTAGACACCAGAACAACAAAAATAAGAAATTTTATTGATTCTTCAACAGGTGACTTTAGTGTGGAACATCAAACACAACCTTTAGTAATGGCATATTTGAGCACTTTATTCTTGGCTTTAGGGAGTGCATTTATGTCAGATATGCTGGATATGGATATATATCCACAATTTACACATGCTCCCATAGAGTTCCCTTAATAAAGATAATTTTATAGTTTCCATCCAAAGTATGTATGAAATAATTGCAGGGATTCTTGTTTTTCCTATTCAGACAGAGACGAACTACAAGCTAGCATCAAGATGCCACAGAAAATAAGAGAGACACTGGCAGGAGATTTAATATTAAATTATCCTCTCCTCTATGCCTTTCTCAAATCCCCAGTAAAAGAAAATTATATATAGAGTATCTTCCTGTCTTTCAGACTTGGTGGAAATATAAGAACATAAAATAAAAACTTCAAATAGTGTAAATTCTTATAGGAATTCCTGGTGTTTTTATGGGATTTTTTTTTGTTTGTTTGGGTTTTTTGCTGTTTTTCCAAGGGTCCAAGGGTTGTGCCTACACCATTTTCCAAGGGGAGTGACTACACAATTGCTTGACAAAATACTGAACACCAGTGAGGTACTATTCATAATATTTATAGCATGAAGAGATTTAGCTTCTGTAGTGAGAGGCAATACTGCAGTGTGAATATTCCAATTACAGATTTTACAGCACTTAAAACTTTCTCTCCACCAGCAAAAATATTAGCTTCTGGTTAATTGGCACTGAAATGTGTTCAGGCACTACTGGAATGATTTCAAAACTGAAAATAATCCTGTGTAAAACAAGCTTAATCCAAACCTTCCTCTTCAAAGCTACTTTTCCAAGTATTTAGAAAGAAATGTGTGCCATACGTAAATAACCCTGAGTGTAAGAACATCAATGAGATTTCAAGTGTGATACTTCAGCTTAACAGAAACTCTCTCTTGTCCTGTAGCCTCCACACTGCAAAGATTAATTTATTCAACTGATACGATGCAAATACCAAACCCTTCAAGAATTCAATCACACTAGCAACATGGCCTGCAGTTTTCATGCTGGCAGTTTCCTCAGGATACTGCAAAAACAGAGTACTTGGAGGCAAAACAGTTGCGCTGGTAGAAACCTTCAGATGATGCACACAGAAGAAACAGCAAAGACAGCAATATGAAAGAAGGTTTTATCTGGGTAACAGCTTTATCATTAGGCTGGTCCTACAGCTAGGAAACCTGCCCATTTAACTTCACAATTAAGTGAAAGTTTGAAGGCTGTCATGGAAAAGAAAAAATATTAGGAAGGAAAAACTGTCTAACCTAATCTCGCTTCTGAGCACTCCCAGTGCCCATCTTTCACTATGAAATGTGAACACCTATGATAAAACTGTCATAAAGAGTTTTCTTTGTTTTAAAAAATTTCTCAATATCTCTTTCATTCAACATTTCTCCAAGCCAAATTAATAACGTATTTCAGGACATTTGTAGTTTGCTGTTAGGAGACACAATATTTCACAGAAGAGTTCAAAAGCAACAGGAAGTTTTAAAAATATTTTTAATGGTTAAGTTTTACATGACAAGTTTCAATACTCTTCTGGTCTGCATGGACATCTGGAAGGCTCTGGTTTCAGCATTTGCTACAGCTATCACCTCAGTGGAAACAGAGACAAATGCAGATACACCGATTTTCCCACTAAAGTTTTAAAACCACCTCCCAAAGTGCTGCCACTGCCATAGATGTGCACTAAAGCCATGGATTGTCCTGTAGGAAAATTTCTGGAGCTTCAGAAAAAGTTTAGACCCAAGAGCTAGCAGGTATTATTTAGGTTTGCCAAAGCAAATCAAGCAGCTCCAGCTGTTTGAATGCTACAAAGGTGGTTCATGCATACAATAGATGACAATATATGATATCCATCTTTTTCCCTCCTTTTTCCCTACCTGCTAAACAAGTCTACTTGGATTGAGCATCCAAAGGTAAAGCAAGGCTCAGAACTGGGTGACAGACAAAGGTGGTCTCAGTGATATTTTTTTTTTTTAAGAAGAAATATTGGTATAAAAAAAAATTCTCATTCCTGTTACACAACATCTACAAAACATGCTTTGCAACCTTCTGGTTTGGTGAGACTTCAACAAAGAAAAATTCCAACCAAAGCAAAGTCAGAATGGTCTCCCAGCACATTTATCATCATTAATCAGCTAACTCTAGTGGCCACAGAGCTACAAAGAACTTTCTGCTGTTCCATACCAGGTGGCTGATTGGCTTTGCTGCAGGCTTCAAAGCAAAATTCTGTCAGCTCAATGCCTCAATCAGAGTCTCAATCCCATACATAGAAGTCCGAGGAACTGACCACATTGTTTTACAACTACTTGTAGATGGTTTATTGAAGCAATTAACAGTAAAACATCCACTGCACAAGATCAAATTGAACACAAGAGGGGTTGGAAGAAAATTGATTTGAAATTATTAAAGGATTTATTAATATACAGCAAGTAAATATATCTGGTCTAACTATAAGTAACTATTTTCAACAATGTAGTAAATGTTGCATATTAATTACTAACACCAGTGACCTTAATAATTTGAGACATGTAATTTGTATTTCTGTTTTCAAATAAAATAAACATGGAACAACATGCTTGTTACTTACAAATTAACATATACTGAGATTTGTAAAATATGCATTACACTAAATCAACAGTTAAGACCATTTATAGAATGAGTGGCCTTTATGCAGCATTACAGTCAGAACACATACAACAAATGGTCAAAATCAAGGGATGTTGTTCCCATCAAGCTCAGCTGCAGAGTGAAAAAGAGGCAAGGAGTCTATCTGTAGCTGTCAGCTACATTCTATCAGAAATTTAATAGTAGATAACATCAATAACCCTTTAAATAGGCTCACACAGATCACTGTGGCTCTGAACACATCAGGAAATGAATTAGCACTCAGTTCTCTGATGGTTTCCCACCTTGCTGCAGGGAGTCAGCAGTTTAAAGCCCTACTGATGCCTTATTGGCATATGAGTAGTCCTCAGTTGCCCCTTTCAGTTGGTAGCCCAGCAATAAGAACATCTGGCAGGCTTTGGAAAACTTACGTTCAGTTCCCTCCTCTGTCATATCTCTCCCACACTCCTAAGGGTTTGCTAGCCACAGAGTCATATCTTATTGTGAAGCTTGTTTATGTAGCAGAAAGTACACCACGACGAAGAACGGGAAAGGAAGAGACAGGGAGCTATAATATACATGCAATTGTGAAGATACAATATTCATGCAAAATCATACAGACAAGCCAGAAGGTATGTGAGAAACAGGTTTCACACAACGCAGATTTGTCCAACAAGACTCCTTCAATTCAATTCCTTTCCAATAAGTACTGTAATGAAATCCACCATTCACGATCTACAGTAGATACCTTTTTATCCCTCTTGGGTCTCACTGAAGCCTACTGATGAAAAGATGCAAATAGAGTGAAACAGTTACAAGCAGGAATATTGTTCACTCAATATCATTATCTCAGCTTCCAAATCACCTTGCTATTTTGGGAACTTAGGCAAAATGTTCTCTTTGCACACATCATAAAAGTCAGAGACACCTTTCTTAAAGACAAAGTTATAAACTCACATTCCCAACTGAATGTGCTCTCATGGCTGGAAAAAGCCCTTAGCTTAAGTACAGTATAAAAGTCTAAGACGCCAGGGAAAGGAAATTGTCTGGGCAGTAGCATCAGCTCTCTCTAGTAATCTTTCTGATATTCTGCTCAAGGTCCTTCTTAAGCATCGGCAGCTCGTGATTGCTAGGGGCAGCTGTCATTTGGATCACAGCTTGTTGTCTGCAACAGGCAAACTCCTCTAAAGCAGCAGTAGCAGAGCCCAAAAGACTAGTAAAAGCAAGGCAAGATCTGTACTCAGGTATCTTTTGTTTTCCTTTCTCCCCAGCAATACGCACTGCCCATTAAAACAACACAGTAGTGGCCACTAGGTGAGGCGCACCTCTTTGGGTGACCACCGCATCAATTCACATTTGACTGAAAGATGATGACAGCTGAAGCATCTCTGTTTTCTGATAATTTTGTCTGGCCTTCAGATCTGAAATACTCCTCCAGTCACTTGTATAAAGAGGAAAATTTGCAATGACCCACACACACATGAAGTGTGCTGCTTGAAAGACTTTTTAGGCTAATTTAAATCAGCAAACCCAGATGAAAGCACTCAAGAAACAAACGTTCTGGAAGATTTGATCTGACTGCTTGAAATAAATTTGTAAGATTAACTTTAGTCCTGCACTAACATGTGTACCAGACTTTCAGATTGAACCAGGCTTGCATCTGGTCTGCCCAAGCTCAGAATGACTGATATCAAGACTGTTTGCCTCTAGTCCTTCTGGCAAACCCTTCAGGCTGTGCTAGTGCTTACCTGGCCAGTGTTTCATATATGGATGCAACACATTCCAATGAAAAGTCAAGTTACAAAGTGACTTTTCAGTAACAACAAAAAATTATTTTCTAATGTAGTCCTGTATGCTCTAGAGACTCAGAAGCACAGAGGTAGATCTGACTGCTCAATGTGCAAGTACATTCTTGATCCAGAGCACAGTTTCTTAATCTCTCAACCCTTTTAACTTTGAGCTCCTAATGAAATTTTAAAGATGCTTCATCACAATACACAACACTACGAAGATGGAAAAGTTAGAGAGTCGCTGCCAACTAATATGGTATACCACATTGCGATCAATTCAGTAAAAACTAAGTGCACACTTGAGTGAGCACTTCACTGATTCCATGCATATGTCTAACTAGGTTCTGTTCATCACACTGATGAATTCTGTTCTTAAAATTTCCTTCCAAATTTCTGTTTTGAAGTGTGAGATTAAACTTTAGCTAATAAAACCAAATTGTTCAAGCAATGTTCCAGAAAAGCAACCCCTTACCCCATAAACATGTACACATATTTTTCAGAGCTCACCAAATATTTATCAGAAAGAGACTGGCCTCCACACGGACCTATTGTCTAGCAGAGTGAGCTCAGCATGGCTTCTTTTTCAGGAAAAGGGCCTCTTCTCCCAAGAATATGGCTGAATAGCCACAAGACCTCTCTGCTCGTGCAAGTTTTCCCTCTCTTCCCTTTCACTTGCAGGAACACCAGCCAGCCAAGCTGTGAATGTAGGCACTACCTAGAGCACCCACTTTGCAGCATCCCTAAAGTAGTGTTTAGCCCTCCCCATAGCCCTGCAATGGTGTCTGAGGATCTAGTTATGCAAATGGCTTTTGACAAGCAAACATGAAATAAGCCACACTTCAAATTTAGCAAATAGTCATGGGCTCACCACACTTGCTGCAGTTGAAGAAACTGGCTTTCTAGCTCTGAAAAATATTTTCAGGGAAACTGCAGACTCCTGAAGTTTTTCCCATGGAAGTTCACTTCAGTAAAATTTCAGATTTGCTGTTATCAGTCATCAACTAGTCAATGCCTGGCACTGGCCAGCATACCTCTGGGTTCAGGCTTCGGGCTGAAAGCCAAACTGAGCCTAATGCAAATTCCACATGTGCAGGTCATAATTCTGGAGAAGATGAGAAGGCTTGAACTTCCATCACACAGCTTGTTTTCCATTTTAATTGCCACACTCTGACTGAACTGGGCAAGCATGTAGCTGGACTACCGCAATCCTTAGCTGAGACTGAAAACTACTTTTGCTCTACTGATCTCCTGCAGCTGTGAAAAGTCTGCTTACTGTGCTCCAAGGAGCATTTCTGAATGTCTATTATTTCTTCTCAACAGGAAGCATTGCTAAATTCCCCACGTCCACTATGACCTATAGCAGTCCATAGAGTACCAGAGCCTCAAACTTTTGATTCACAAAAAGGGACTTAATCCAATTAATGCTGCTCATGACATAGCATCCTTCTAGATGGTTATATCTAAGGAGTGGTATTTAGATGATGATCCCCAAACCAATAGACTCTGAACTTTTGGATCAATTTCTTAATATTTGTGACATTGTATATAACCGTATTATAGATTACATTTTAGTTTAAAAACTAAAACAAACCCTACCACACAAACAGCAACACATCTCACTGAAAACAACAAATAGTTCCCATAAACTAGTATTTTTTAGGCAATAACCCATGTAAAAATACAAGGAAGAGCACAGAAAAATAATGCTTAATCCACCTGAACTATAGGAGGGCTATTAGCATCTCAAATATGTAATGATCTCACAAATTGTACCACAAGTGTTGATATTGCAAAAAAATCCTTTACTTTTATACCAGGCACATGACAATTCAGGTGCTACTGTTCCACTCTGAGCTATCTTTTTGCATGTTTTGCCTTCCCTAGCAGAAACCCAAACATCCACAATCAGTGAGTGGCACTATCCAAGAGGATTGCTAAGGAATTGTGGTGGACGACTGTTAATACTCCAGAACCTGTGTCACTATCTAGAAGAGTAAAGCAACAAATTGCCACCTTTTGAAGCATCAGCTTTTAAGGAAATTTAGAAAATCAAGAGTTCCAACAATTTTCCAGGCAGGACTGAAAACAAGATGAAGGTGATTTGATAGCCCAGGTGACACACAGTCACTGTCCAGCCTGATATGCATGGGACACATGCTTTCATTTGAAAAATTTCAGACATATTTCCTAAAGAACTTTTACTCTGAGTTTCAATCTCACAATCTCCTTCACCTAATAAAACCCTTTTAAAATAAACTATGAGCCATATTAAATCCTACATCTGTATATGTTTGGATCATAACAGACCTATTTATTTAAAACTTACACAGAGAGCAGATCAGAAATGCAAGGGGCAAGTAGGATGGTTCCATGGCATAGCTTTGATTGATTCAGAAACCTGGCAGAAATGCAATTCTGCTTCAAACAGTCTGTACCCTCCATTTAAGCTTTACTTATCTTCATTCCTGATAAATAGTATCATATAAAGCTACAAGTATGGCAATATGGCTGATGGCAGTAGCCCCACTGCTCCAATTAGCTGCCTTCCAAGATTTCTGTAATGATAATTTTCTGCATTTCTGCAAAGCCTGGCAGATGCAAGTGGATATAAAGAATGGTAATTAAAAATCAAAACACAACTTAAAAAGTAAATCAAATCTTCCTAATCTTTTTTGTATGGTACTGCTGGTGAGTTAGACTGGAGATCCCATGCAAACAGTAGTTCCTGCACTATGGTTAAGCAGGAGTTATTTAAGGAAGCAGAGAGTAATGCGCATCTCACTAAGATGGGCAAAATAGCAGGTATGATAAATTGAGAAATCTGGATTGCTTTCCTCCTCAATATTCTGGCGTAAGATTTGACTGTCATCTGATTTTCTTCTTGGCTGCATTTTGAATCAGTGATTTAATATTTAATGTTACAGTGTCACTTGAGACCAGTCCTGTCCTAAATCTGTATGTTCAAAATGCAGTTATGAAAATCTTAAGAGCAAAATTTAGTAGTGCAGGGAAAAAAAAGAAAAAAAAACCCAAACAAACAAAAAAAACCAAACACAGTACTACATTTTGAAGTTATGCAGTTTTATAAATAATAAAGCATCATTTATGTAATTAGACCAGAAAAGATGCATAATACAATAGGTGTTTTGATAATTCCTGCTAGGTTACACAGCTTCTGTTTAATGATTACATAATTGTTCTTTTCTGAGTCCTTTGAGGACTACATTAAACAAAGCTCTGATATTTTGGCATCACCAAATCTTTCCCTACAAAGAGGTATTACTACCTGGAAAGCTCATGGCAAGAGCACAAAGATAAAACATATCACTGCCATGTACCCTCCCTTCTGGTCAAATCAACAATGTTCCAGGAACACGGTTAACAAGTCTTAGAGAGAAAAAAAATAGCCAGAAGTCTTCCAAACAGGGACCTCTAGTCTCCATTTTGACTAATGAACTCACCAGTCACCTCTTTCCAGACAAGGCCTTTCTTCAGCTCCCCTGTGGTTATCACAACAGCCACACTCTTTTCCAGTTCTAGAGGAACACAAGGTCCTCCAGACTGCATTTGCTTTTCACATAGCAACGATGTCCTAGCCATGATGGCCAACTATCATTGCATTGTACCAAAATCATCAGTGGAACTACTAAGTTTCTCATCTCCACCAGCACTGCAGACACTTTTTTGCTGATGTCACTGGCAACATCTACTCAGTCACAGGCCACCGCTTGCCTCTTTTTACCCTAACAATACTTACCGAACTATCCTGGATGTACACAGGACATTATACCCATCTTATAGGTACATAAAAAGAATTTTGATAGACAGCTATAAAAATCAGCATTAGGCAGGCATGATGCTAACCCAGGTTAGTGTACAGCTTTCAGCTCTCAGCAAACAAAATGGAGGAGGAAAAATAGGAATCGCAGCAGCTTATGACAAGCTGCCACATGAGCTTACACAGCATTTATCTCCAAAGAAACCACTCAGTTCAGCCTTCTGAGCATGAAGGTACATTATCAGACAACACAGTAGTACAGACAATAACACAGATAAATGCCTGTAAGGGAAAAATATTAAACAAAGTAGAAGTTGACTCTCCTCTGTGGGACAGAGAGGGTGAAACAAGGAGCAAAGACTTAAATGCCAATCCATTCATTGCCACACAAAATAAAACCTATCACTACACTTCAGTGAGTGAGACACTTTGATACAGGTTGACTCTCACTGGCAAAGCATGTCAAACACTTAAATAGTGAAAGACTATTTCACTTAAATAGTGAAATAGTTTTGGACAACTGAGTCTGTGTAGTTCGCAGTCTCCTATAGAATAGAACAACATGCTACAGAAGCCATCCATTGGGTGCTCCCACTGGACCAAATCTATATGGATTCAGTGTGACTTCAGTAAGTACCACTTGCTAGTACCAAACATGCAGAACAGCTAACAAACTGAATGAGAGCAATCAAAAAAAAGAGCAGAACATGTTAATAAATGGAGGAAGACAAATGTTTTCACTGTCTTTTCCCTCTTCTGATGAACTTCTAGATCAAATATCACAGATTAAATCAAGAATTTACAAGCACCATTACAGATCTGAGATGTAAACATAACCTTCACTATTAATAGAGAATAACTATTTTACACTATTTGCTATTCTACTTTGACAAGAATGTCTTTATTATTGGAACATTTCATGTAAGAGAAATTAAAGTCCTTGTATTAGCAGCACTAAAATATTTTTAATAAAGGACACCAATTCCTGAAATCTACCACTTAGTAAAGATCTAACAAATTATGAAGAAAAAAACCCCAGTATTTCAAGTAGAATGACAGAGAGAAGTTGGGAGAAAACCTTATGCATATTTCAAATTTCCTCTCCAAATGATCAAGTCAGCTTTTAAACCTTGTCAATCTCATATACTAAGTTTGAAAAGTAGTTTTAAAGTCTGAAGAATCCCTGACTGAGCGATGGCTTTCTTGACTGTACGTCCCCTACAGTTCTCCTAAAAAAATGCCAGCTCTATCTCTGTTCTTTGAAGCCACTTGTCTAGTGTTTGGTAACTTCATTTAAAGCCAAGGCTGACTGAAGGTAACAGCGTCTCTTTCATAACAAAGAGCCAGACAAATCAAGGCATGTGGAACATCAGAAGCAGCAGCTACTACGTTCTTTGCAGTTGTTCTTTCATTGTCTTTAATTGATATTTTGATTGTGGTTTTGAAATAGTGTTCACATTAACTAGAATTTAGGGGAAAATTATTTAATTTCTATAACATGATCTCTTTTTGTGGCCAGGTGACTCACTTGGTGGACGTGGGGAAGGCTGTGTATGTAGTCTACCTAGACTTCAGCAAGGCCTTTGACACTGTCTGCCATAGCAAACTCCTGGCAAAGTTGGCAGCCCATGGCTTGGACAGCAGCACTCCATGCTGGGCTAAGTACTGGCTGGATGGCTGAGTCCAGAGAATGGTGGTGGACGGAGCCACATCCAGTTGGCAGCCATCACTAGTGGTGTGCTCCAGAAATCAGTGCTGGGCCCTGTCTGGGAATTGAGTTTACCATCAGTAAGTTTGTAGATGACACCAAGTTGGGTTGATTTGTCAGAGGGTGGGAAGGCTCTGCAGAAGGACCTAGACAGGCTGGATAGATGGGCACAGTCCAGTGCCATGAATTTAAACAAGTCCAAGTGCAAAGTACTGCTCTTCAGTGACAACAACTCCATGCAGTGTTACAGGCTGGGAACAGAGTGGCTGGAGAGCAGCCAGGCACAGAGGGACCTGGGGGTACTGGTCGACAGCTGACTGAACAGGAGCCAGCAGTGTGCCCAGGTGGCCAATGCCAATGGCATCCTGGCCTGTATCAGAAGTAGTGTGACCAGCAGGACCAAGTAGGTCATTCTGCCCTTGTATTCATCACTGGTTATGCCACACCTTGAGTACTGTGTCCAGTTCTGGGCGCCTCACTTTAAGAATGATGTTGAGGTGCTTGATTGCGTCCAGAGAACAGCAACAAGGCTGGTGAGGAAGCTGGAGAACAAGCCCTGTGAGGAGCAGCTGAGGGAGCTGGGATTGTTCATCCTGGAGAAGAGTAGGCTCAGGGGAGATCTTATTGCTCTCTGCAATTATCTGAAAGGAGGTTGTAGCCAGGTGGGGGTTGGTCTCTTTTCCCAGGCACCCAGTGACAGAACAAGATGACATGGTTTCAAACTGCACCAGGGTAGGTTTAGGCTGGACATTAGGAAGAATTTCTTCACAGAAAAAGTGATTGCCCATTGGAATGGGCTGCCCAGGAAGGTAGTGAAGTCACCATCTCTGGAGGTGTTTAAAAGGAGGCTGGACGAGGCACTTAGTGTCACGGATTAGTTAATTAGAAGAGCTAGGTGACAGGTTGGACTCGATGATCTTGGAAGTCTTTTCCAACCTGTTTAATTCTGTGATAAAATAATGATGGGCATACACAAATGTCAAAATAATAAACTAGTTAATTTATTATAACCTTGCTTAATGTGCAATGATAATGTCAACTGATGGTGTCTTTGCAAGACCCAGACCAGTTAATTTAAATTTATTAATTCTGTTTTAAAAATGTTTTATGGAAGGCAGTAAGGGCAGGGAATTCCAATTTGAGGAAAGAGGGGAATTTCATAAGATGCAAAATGAAAAGTGTTTACAGCACAGTCTAAAAATACAGTGAATGTGATCTGAGGACATGGCACGAACATCTTTGCCTGTCTGCTCCAGCAGAAAAACAAGAGAAGAAAGCTGGCTATTCCTAGCAGATAACCAGTGTTTTAACTTAACTGGTTGGGCATAGAAAGGTTTAAAACCGGAAAAGAGAGATCACAGACCAGATTAACATGTAATAATGGGAGATATGGTAAGAAGAGAATAATGAGGGAAACTGCTAACCTTGCTCAGTTCTGTGGTCTGTTTCATACCAATCCCAAACTGAAACCTTCTGAGCAGCATACAATAGAGCTGAAACAATTCTGCACCCACTTTTCCCTTCACCAGATGGTCCAGCTTTCAAAAGTGTTGGGATAGCAAGCCAGACCCAGCATTTTACTATTCAAAGCTGAGAAAGAATGATAAGAGGAGTTAGATAAAGCTATTAACCAGGAAAGTATTCATTCTCTCAGGTAGTGTTCAACTAAGTACTTATATGGAGCTTGCAGCAAGAAGAGAGGCACTCGGAGCATGCCACAGTGGCACGCTATGCCCTGCTCAATCACACCACATCTTCCCATTCAGTCCAACCACCAAGGCCAATAAACCATGACCTAAAGTGCCATAATGTATACTTGTTCTCCTGTACCACAAGCAAAAGTACTTACCTGGCATGCTTGTGACCATCTTATAACCCATAACCAGGAAAACCTGCCCAGCAAACACTGTTTTATGCAAGGTGACTTTTAACCCCAGTAAGCCTAGTATGCCCTACAAAACAGCTGTACCACCAGCTGTGTGGTACAGGGTAGAGCAAATGGGAGATGCAGAGATCAGGGAGGTGGCCTTGACAGCTTAGCAGAGCTGCAAAGGTAGTCTGCTTTGCTGAGCCAGACTGTACAAGTACACCACACGACAAAAGCACATAATAAAATCCTAAAAGTATGTCTAATTAAGCTACTTACTCATCCTGGGCATCAAAGAAATGTGAATTGTCTAAAGCCTAATAGCAATGCTTAAAGACAATGCTGAAAGCATAAAAGCAGAGTAAAACACATTGTAGCAGCTAGGCGAGATGTGAAATTGCCCAGACTGCCTCTGAAAAGGCGAGTGCTGAGCAAGGTGTGCACTGGAGAAGAGGTGTGTGTGCAAGACGTTTAGTTCTGATTCATGAGAAAGCAGCTGTTAGGGAAGAATTAAAATTGATTAGTGGCTTCACTGTGTTCCCACAACTTTAAAATTGGGACAGCTTTGCCAGCCATTAGCTTAATCTTGTGTCCAGGACTCTGGCTACAAATTACTGTATTTTATGTAATTCAAGGCAACCAGTACTGTCCGGTTCCTCTTGGAGCAGGGAAGCCATCAGTGAAGCAGCTCTGAATGACATCATACAACAAACTGTATTTATATTAAGTCAAAACTTTCACCAGTACTCTTGTACGTTGACTTCACATGTGTGTCAGGGAAGAAGGCATGTTCAGCTTAGCCTACCCTGACATCAGACAAAGGAATCAGTAATGTACACAGCTACAGAGTGCTGCTCTCACTCTGATGTAAAATGGAGAAAGATTTCTGTCTTTGCTTTATATAGCCAAACACGACTCCAGGTCATTTCACATAGCAGTAGTTTCCCTGCCTCAAGTCTCAGTACTCATGCCTCATTCTCTTTTACCTTCTTTTAAGGCCTTGCATTCCTTTTCTGTGATGTTATTAGATAGAATGTCCCTAGAGAATACTAGATTCTTGAATATATTGATCCCAGAGTCTAGATGTAACTTTTACTGTGCTGTGATAAAATTGCAGTATTTTACATGCTTACTATAGATAACAACTGCCAGACTGTCATTGCTACTCTCTACACTTTAGCTGCCACTTGCTAGATGACTTCAATTAGTCTTCTTTCTGGCTGCTATGACTCATCTTAACTTCCCTACTACCTGCAGCTATAATAAACTCTTCTTGCATTCAGTGAAGGACACATCTTCCCTGTTCTGGAGCAATTTCATAGACTCCTCCATCTCCCTCCACATTTCATTGAAAATCTGTGTCCTCCCTTACCAAGCTGCCTCACAAGTCTGATTCTGCCAGCACCTAAGCACTTACTATTTACTATGCCCTTCATGCCAAAAAAAGCAGTTGGATCACATGGCTCTTCTCTTCCTTAAGTCTATACTCCAGTTTCAGCAAGCACAATATATTATAGTATAGTTAAAAACTTAAGATAAGCCTTCACAACAGTTTTCTAAGCAAAATATGGATACAATCCATTTATCAGCACAACACCAAGTACTCTGGTTGCCCAAGCAGACATAAAAATGTCTTTAATTACAAAATGTTGCTGAATTACTGACTCAGGAGAGCAATGAATTTCATAAAATAATCACAAAATCTTGTTTACTTAGTGTGAAAAAATGTTTTCACTATTTAATTTTGAATATGCTCCTTTTCTTTGTCATGTAATACTCCTGGCTCTTTGCAATTGCAATTGCTCTGAGGAGCTGAAGAAGTGACAGCTACTTTTCTGGCATTGCTGCCTCTGCTTCTGCCACTCTGCAGTTCCCTGACTCTCTTTGAAAGGACTGAAGTAGGTTTACCATCCCATTCGTTCATGTTCTCACCAAACTGGTCATGCAGGATTATCCAGAGTGACGCACGTGACTGCTACTGTCTAGGTGGAATTTGTCTCCTGGGCTGGAACTGCCTTGCAGGAGGTGGGCGTCTGTTCCTGATAGCAGAAACATGCACGCAGTCAGATGATAATGGAATGATATCCTTTGCCAGATTGGATATTGAGGTTTTGAGTTCCTCCTTCAGTTCTTTCATGCTATATTTAAAGCTATCTAGCTCTGTAATCATATCCTTTAGCCCTGTGGTCATAGTTTCTATGGCAGAGACTAGGGTAGTATGTGACAAGCTGTCCTCTATTTCCCTGAGTTGATCAGTGAACTCACCAACAGCGAGCCTTCCATTATCACCTTTTGATAGAAACTTGCTAGCCAAGATGTTAGCATAGGATGAAGGAGCAAGCTTAATAATCTTCTTCATGAGACCTGTTCCAAGAGGAATGTTATCAGACTCATGTATGCCATGATCTCTTCACAGCAAACTCCTTCAGAAGCTTAATTCCCTGCTCAACTGTGTTCCATTTCCTAGCTACCCATGGCAAGTCATCTCGGGAGGTTTGTCTCATACCCACAGCCAGCAGAAGATGTCTCCACAAGCTAACCACACCAAGATTGGTTGCCAGGTGTTTGTCCACTCCACTCTCCTTTGCAAGTAGACCTAGCTGCTTTGCAGACTTGTCTCCTATCTGTAGGGCATTTGCACCAATAGTACGGCATCTCATCAGCCAGCTTAGGATTGGCTCTCCTGATTCCCTTGAATATTCCTTTTTAACTTCCCTGACCTCTCTGAGGGGATTATTAGATTCTTGGATGTCATCCTTCTCCTCCTCTTCTTGCTGGTCTGTTGGTGCCTGGCCAAACAAAACTCTTCTCACAGCATTCCTAATCTCCAGAGAGCCATCTTCTGCCCTGGTAAATAATCTTGGATTGTCCTCGTATTTAGATCTCAGTAAACTGGTCAGATCTTTAAGACTAAGTTTCTCCTCTTCCTCCTCCTCCTGGACATCAGAGGCACCTGTCCCCAGGTCTTCCTTTGACCCATGTTTTGACACAATTTTAGCTTTCATTTTGGCAGGGGCCAGTTTAACAGAAGATGAAGCTTGTAATGGATCTGAATTTGGGGAACATGAGCTGCTAGCACATTAGAATCAGAATTGTCTTTTGCATTGGAATCACAATTTGCTGTCTGTATACTTGAAGTACTAGAAGAAAAACTTCCTGCAGCCTTATCGGTTGTTTGGGTCCATTGTCCCTGATGTATTTAAACAACTGTGGGACTGTGTTGAAAACATTGTCCGGGCATACAGCCAGACTCTGTATATTCCTTTGTTTTCGTTTCCTGGCTGGAGGTTGACAAATGAAGCTTTCTATTTACAGCTATGCACAATATACAAGGAAATATTTACAATGTATAAAATATATTTACAGATATACACAGTGAAAAGGTAATACATTGAAAAGGATCAAAATCCCTAAAAGGGGTTTCTAACCACCTCTACCACCTTTTCCCCCCTTCCCCAATCTTATCTNCCTTATCGGTTGTTTGGGTCCATTGTCCCTGATGTATTTAAACAACTGTGGGACTGTGTTGAAAACATTGTCCGGGCATACAGCCAGACTCTGTATATTCCTTTGTTTTCGTTTCCTGGCTGGAGGTTGACAAATGAAGCTTTCTATTTACAGCTATGCACAATATACAAGGAAATATTTACAATGTATAAAATATATTTACAGATATACACAGTGAAAAGGTAATACATTGAAAAGGATCAAAATCCCTAAAAGGGGTTTCTAACCACCTCTACCACCTTTTCCCCCCTTCCCCAATCTTATCTCACCATCTGTTGATGTAGCAGATAGGTGAAGGTAGATTGGCCAGGGGGGTTAGCAGTAGAAAAGAAGTTAGTGGAATTATTAAGAATCAGCTACACAAGGCAGGGAAAAGGAGCCATGCAAGAGCCAGCCACAGCCCAGAGAGGCCTGAAGCAGTCTCCCTTATCTATATTTGGGTTACAACTCTTAAAACAATTTTTTTTCTTTCTCAGTAGAGCTCTGAGTGGAGTAGCATCATCTGTCTTCCTCTCTCAGTCTATAGCCTAATTTCTAATCCAAATCCTCCAATTAGTTCAAACCAGCACAACAATCAGTCAGGCATTTGCTGTTCTCCATTTATTTCCTTTATATAAGTAATAATTTCCATATATTTTTATCTTATACTAAAGTGACCCTTTCCCCTTTCTCACTGCCTCTCTGATGTTCTGAACAATCCTTGTAGAATCCAGTCACTATGTTGCTTTTTGCATCTGCAAAGTGCCATACTTTCACATAACACTTAATTCAAAATGGCAATGAACAGTTTTTTCTGCTCAGACTACCAGCACAGTGTGCGCAGTGACAGGCCACCAGCTCTATGGGGTTTACCTGCAACAGTTCCATTCCCTTCAAATACAGCATTTCTCGAGTAATGCAGATCCAGCCTTTGTTGCTCCCTCTTGCCTTACATTAACACCATTATTAAATCTGTGTCACCCAATGTATGCATCCTTAAAAAGACATTTTACAGAGTTCAAGGTTACAAGAGACCAACCTGTTTGGATGGGCTCATACCTACTGCACTCAGAGCTGCAGCACTGAAAAGTATGTGCCCAGGATTTACTTTAACTGTGATTCATTTTTGTCACCCCACCCCTCTTTCTTTCCTTCCATACCTGCAAGAAGGGACCCTGTTTCTGAAATACTAACTGATGTATCTCACCTTGCCAGAAAGATGTTTTTATATCGTCATATGAAGCATGTGCTGTTTGCCCTATGGTATAATGCAAGCCTTGCTTGGAGAAAAAGACTATCCCAGCGGGAAGAGTCAGATTGATAAATTCTATAACCATATAATGTGTCTGGAGGAAACTCCAAAGGCAACTACATTTTCCCTGGATTTTTCTTTAAATAGTGCCTGCATTTGCTTTTGGCAAGAGGTACCAGCATCACCACAGAAGGGAGTCCAGTAGCAAATCAGTTTTCATGAAGTACAGCCCATGGGAGATGAGGTTGCCTGAGGAAAAATGGGGTGTGCCAGTGAAGGTACACCCTTGTTTTGCACCTTTGGTTTCACTGCAAAGGCAAAAGTGACTTTTTAGTACATTATTTTGTTTGAAGTAATTGAGAGCTGAGACCTTTGGTTGGCTGTTTTTAGAGAGATACTTAATGTAATGAAAACAATAATAGAACTTTGCAAGTTTGATACTATCAAAAATCCACTTTTGTTATCAGATGTTCTTTTTCTAGTGTTTGTGCCTTAGAAATCACACAGCAGGTTTATGACTCCATTTGTCTGGTAGTTGAGAACCAAACCACACAAGAACACATTTCTTGCTTTACAAGCAATTTATGGCTGTTTAAGATGCACCAATACACTTTCACCAGCAGTTTTATAACATACTGCTATCAGGATTCATTGACATGAAATACCCATATTTTCGAATGGAAAGATACATACTACTTAGTCATACAATATCCTGTAAAAATAAAATAAGTAATCAATAAAGACCTTGAAATAACACCATTGAGGTGGTATTTACTTCTGATAAAGTCTGTTGGGCTCAACATTTACTGGTTTTTCAAGTGCAATGAACATAAACCAATAAAGATATCATATGGAGAAAACAAAAAAACCCTCACAAACCATGAAACTGTGGATGGGGCTCTCTGTTATAATAATAACCAAAAAAAAGTTTAAAAAATATATTGTTTTTTCCAACAATAGGAAGTCCTGTCAGCCATAAAGGTTTATGCTACGTGAGAGTAGTATCTCAGATAATTAATTTGAGAAGGCCTTTTACAAAGCCAGATCATGTAGCAGCTGCTACTCTTTCCTTTTGATATAAGCTAGGCATAGCTGGACCATACAGACAGCACCAGCAAACAGTGACACTGAAAAACTTCTTCAAAGAAAGATGCCTCAGAATTTATTTTGCTACACTTTTCTGAGTGGATTTAAAGAAAAATCTGTGTTCACATTTTCTGTTTTTATTGCCTCTAGTCCTGACTTGACACTGCCATAGGTTAAAAGAATTTAGCTGGGATAGCTTTCCAGCTTGACATTAGCACTCAGAGAAACTGGGTCAATCATAGCAGCTGACAGCTTCCCTGACTTTCTCTTTACAGGCCTGTTTTATCACGGTGGCATTTTCAGTTAGCAGCTTTGGAGAAACCACCTTGTTGCCTCACCTGAGCCAAAGCCATCTCCTGGCTAAATGCAGCTACTCTGCTTGAAGGAATATTCCTCCTATTCTTTCTGCCCAACTCACTTTGGTTTAAGACCATAGGGGGCACAGAGGAAAAAAAAAACCAAAAAACAACACAATAAACCTCCCAAAGAAACCCACAGAAAAAAAAACAAAACAAAACAAAACAAAACCAGCCAACAAAAAAAAAAAAAAAACACTAAAAAAAATGTGCATCCAGACACAGAAACTTCCTGCTTACAAAATGTGCATCCAGACACAGAAACTTCCTGCTTCTGCAGTGTTCTTTAGGCACTATTAAGGCATATAAAGTAGCTGCTCCTATACTGTAAGTTCTTGTGAAGCACTGATAAATATTTCAGTCAAGGTCACAGAAAGTTTATGGGTTTAAACTGGCAAAGGGCAGAGGGGAGATTTAAACAGGATGTTAGGAGGAAGTTCTTCACAGTGAGGTGGCGAGACACTGGAATGGGTTGCCCAGGGAGATTGTGGCTGCTCACTCCCTGGAGGTGTTTAAGGCTAGGTTGGATGAGGCCTTGAGCAACCTGATCTAGTGGGAGGTGTCCCTGCCTATGGTGGGGGGGCTGGAACTGGATGATCTTCGAGGTCTCTTCCAACCTTAACCATTCTATGATTCTATGAAAGTTAACTGAAAAGAAGAAACACAAAAATACAATAAAAATATGCTAATGACTCACATGCATGAGTCCCTATTAAGTCTGTCAGCCTGAAGTGTTTCAGAAGAAATTATAGTCAATACTTAGATAATTCCAGTACTAAGCCTTACTGTAGAGTTTGCTGCCATTTTACAGTGACTTTCAGAAGTTTTGAATTTAACTTGATGTTTCTTCTAGGTGAGACTGATGTCCTATGATATCTGTCTGCAGAAGCACCTGTCTGAAGAGCACCCAGATGCAGCATGCAGCCCACAGCAGAACGTAGCCCACAGCAGGACAGTCCACTGCAGGATATTAGGAGAAGGAGCAGCAGAACTAAGTACCTGCCAAGTTAAAAAAATAAATCTAGAATTTTAATAGCAAGAAAAGCTTCTAATTTTTTATCAGCATAATAGTTAGGTGTGCAGTTTTCCTTTCACCAAGCAGTTGTTGGAGTTGCTAGTGCTTTAGGGCTCCTGAACAGTCCAGAGCACCAAAGGAGAGGTTATGCCTCGTACCTGTGAGAGCAAGGAGGAGCAGTCATTGCTGTCCCATGGAAAACAGCAGAGGAAAATCAGGTCGTGTCCCAGTTTAGGGTAATTCTATAGCACATATTATGGCTTTATAGACTCACTTCCTTCTTCTCTTTTCTGGTGAACCACCAGCTGTTGCATGTTGCACTGAGGCAGCTGAAAATATGTGTATACAAATGCCATTGAAATATCATTTACTACATATTTTTCCTTGCATTTCAAAGATCATTGTATTCAGCAGTGTTCTAGAAGCTAACTTAAGAGGGCCTGAGGCTATTAAAAATTAAAAGCTAGAAGCTTTGTGATACCTACTTATTTTCTAGTGCTTTATTGCTACACACAAAGAACAGACTGATGAATTCTTTTATGCACTTTAAAATTAGTATCAGCACAATTCAGAATTTTAGCAACCAAGCAGCTGTTCTAATTTCCTTCTCTTGCATGGTTATTTTCCCAGTACAATTTAGTAGGAAAGAATTACTCTGCTAATCAAGAAAAGCAATATGGAAAAGAAGTTGCAAACCACCCATGTAATTCTCACACAAATGTGCATGACAAGCAAAAATATCTGTCGCTATCTATACACATGCACATACATATATTTACAGGTTTGACAGATAAAATCTCCCCAAAAGCAATGTGCATAAACATCATTTCAGCACCTTAGGAAAAAAACAGATGTGTTCTGGCTAGGAGATGAGACAGGCTCTTTTTTCACTACACCAAAACCAAAAGATACCCCACCTCTAGATACTTTACTATCCAAGCTTCTTCTAGAGAAGAATGAAGGTTAAAAACAAACACAAAAACTAACAAAACGACCACTGACAAAACCCACCTTTGCCTCTTCAGTTTGCATCTTCCATGTTTTCACAAGCAGGCTCTTGCATAACATAAAAAAAACTGCCTAGGCCATATGTTTCTATCAGCCACTCCTTGGGAACTGTAAGTGTCTAATAAACAGCTTGCTCAAATGTACACAGCTGTAGGACAGATAAGTTATGAGCCTGATGACATTCCAATGTTCCAAGCTAACAACTTAGGAATATCACAGGTGCTTCCCCTTTGCTCTGGACAACAAAGGAGGAGAAGAGGATGCCTGCTCTTTCTATACTACGTCGTTTTTGAGAACAGCAGTCACACCTGCACACCACTACTGTGAACAGCATAATACAGTGAAAGTGGGAAGAAACTGGAAGTGGTTTGGGAATTGCTACTGCATTGTCTTTTTGACCAGTCAGATATTAACAAAGATATTCTTGAATCCTGCACTCCGAGTGGCAATCAGCAAACTCACCATCCATCGTCTTACAAGAGTTACTTACTGCATCATATTTTGAAGCCCTTCCCCATTAGCCATTCCACTATATGCAGATGCAACATTCTTCCTTAAGACACTTTTAGGAACTTATTTGTAGTCAGACACCTTTTCAAATTTTTTTTTTTTTAATTTTATAAACTACATTTCTATGCTGAAGATATGTTCCCATAGAGTCACTAAAGCATTTGATCCAATTTGTATCACCTGCCTATAAATGGCCTTTTGCAGAAACAACTTTTAGCCTTGTAAACTACAACAGGTACTCTCCATGAGTTAACACAGAAATCACTCAAGCTTCAGAACAGATTCAAAGTAACCCACTTTCTGTGTTTTGTCATGTGCTGCATACTCAAAGTGCCTGAGCTCAAGGTCCTTGCCCTACTCTTGCTCAGAAAAAAGCTTGTTTTCCTGATGTTTGGTTGTGCCATGGAGACAAAGAAAAATTAATTTAAAACAACACAAATGCATGGCAGTAGATAACTTCACTATACACACTCAGTTCATCACATTTTCTTCTCACTTATTCACCTTGGATCCTTCAATTTGAGGAAAAGAGCAAAACTCTCTAAACTTTCACAGGAGAAAGAAAAGCTATGCACAGACTTTCCCCAGCACCTAATATTGTAATCTAAGAGCCTGAGCACTACAATCTGAGGTTATAGTAGGTGGATGTCTTTCCTAGTGACTGCAAGTTCCATGTCAGAATTAGGAGAAATCCTTGAGAAACAACCCATTGAGTTGCTAGTAAAATAATCATTAATACCCCTTTTATTACTGTCTTTCTGACTAATACTGGATCATGAATTATCACCTAGTAAAGTTATCAATTTCATATTTCATAGAGGTACTTATCGTCTTTAGCAGGTACATGATGCCATGAAAGTCTCACCATTAATGGTCTCCATTTAACTGTCAAATGGTGCCTTCTTCAGACTGACATGCTGAACTCTATGGGATGTTGGCTGGCTAAAGTCCTTGAAAAGTAATTTATTTTCACTACACTGCTGTGGTACAAACAGTGTCTATAGATAAAACATTTTATTTCTCCCTTTATCTCAACATAACCACCACCTGGTAATGGCCAGGACATCTTAGAAAGGCTGGCAGGAATGGAATTATTTCATTCGGCAAAAAACAAAGCAAAAATGCAGGTTTTGTGGTCTCTGCACTCTGTTCAGGATTAGAATTGAAGTTGCTTGAAAAGAAAAACAAGAGAAGGGGTAGACAAATTGAGAAATCTGGGACAAGACGAATCTATAATTAAGTTGCCGTTTCATTTACCTCAGCCAAGTATGTTTATCGTTGAGTTTCACTTTCAGCCTTCGTCTTGTTGAAGCTCTTCTACATTAAGATAGTACCCACACTATCCATTTGGCAAGAGAGATAAGGCAGTCAGAAACAGCCTACAGCCCTTCTGGCACAGCTGCCTTCTATTTTGCATCACAGAAAAGCCATTGTGGGCCCAAGGAACAATTTTTCTAGCAGTAAATTGAATCTTCTTCATGTAAAAAGAGTCAGAGGTCTTTTTAAGTAAGTCCGTATCTGCCATCACTTTTCTTTCCAATGCAGTTGCCAGAGGAAAACAGAAGCCTTCTCTGGAAGGACAGTTCAAGACACCTTCAACAGTCAAAGGTGTAGGTAGAGATCACTGTAATTTTGCTTGCTCTATGCCTGCTTATTACATAAGGTCACACTTCGTTCTCTGTGAGGGCTACAAGAATCTCTACTGGCACCCCAGTTACTGAAGACTTGGAGTGCCCCCCTTATCTCGACTTTTGTGGGACTATGTGTTTTATGCGGTCCAGAGTTCCAAATCTGCTGCCTCACATGGACTCCTCATCTAAAAATCCACCCTATTAAATTGATGGCTGTGAAAAGATTACAGACCTCATACAGAAGGATTTCTTTCCTCCAGACACATTGAAGTCAAGCACCTTGACAGATATAACTAGACAATTGTTTAACATCCATGCCGAGAGGAAAAAGGGTTTCTCTGGTCTCCAAATGCCATTCTGAGTACCTATCAACAATTCCATCCAGCATGTGTGACGGGACAGCTGGTGGCATGCACTGCACCACTGGAAATGTTTATCAGGGCAATGCACGCACAATCTGTTGGTTAACACCACATTCCCAGAGCAGCATGTACATATAAAGATGGAAAGGCAACTCCCACTGTACCTTCTACAAGTCATAAGCAGAGAGTACTTGATCTATTCACTTACTATTATTTATCCACACTGAGGATTTTTTTTTTTTACAATTATCATCATTACCATTAAGTACACATATTGTACTAATGCCCAGTGGCTCTCTCTAAATGAAGCTGGCACTTTATCACCATAAGTTAATAACATTCATTACAACTTGACCTTACCCTCAAGTTTGTATTCATAGCCCTCATCAGCATGCTTTTTCCATCACATATGCTACAACAGAGCATGTTCTGTACCCGTAACTTTCTTATCGGTGTCTATATTTCATGGTATATGCAAGGTTTGTCCACCTCTAGGTTATCCCAAACATGCTGGGCTAATGCAAGAGTGAAGTCATTATCCTGAGTTACAGAACAGTCAAGTATACTGCCCAGATATACTAGTTCTGACAGTAACACAGCTTCAAGTCTGTTTTGAGATTTTACAGCCTTTCCTACAAGTTAAACACACCAGTGTGTACATTAGCAGCTACAGCCCTTGTTGAAAAAAGGTTGTTCTTCACTGACCTCAGAAATTAGTAACTCTAAGACCACTGGCTGCTAGCAACAGGATGACTGGACTTATCTGTAATCTCACTCTACCTGGCTTTATTAAATATTAAGTAGGGTGGATTTTAGCTGTAAATACCAAGGAAAGGACTTTAAGCACCCTGGCAGATGAACACCTCTGTTTATTAAAGGTTAATCATCTTTAGGCAATTTATGTGTTCTCCTCTAAAATAAAAGGACTCTGATTCTCTGAGCTACAGAGAGTATGCCTAACAGCAACTCTTTTAATTTCTCTCCTCCTATTCAATTCTTAGTTTAAAGTATCAATTACTACTTCAATAACATTTCATCTACATTTTGGCTTTAGAAAAGAAAACCTTAATACATTATTTATCCAAGCCCATATTATGAATCTTTCTGTATGTCTCCACAGGAAAATAAAGTTTCAGAAACACATTAAGGAAACCTACAAAAGGAAAAGGTATGTAATAAGTACATGTATTGCACAAGTTGTAGGATTTTGTCATATATATAAATACACAGACACTCCCCTTTTCTCTGGCTGGTCTGCCACATTTTTACGATTTACTTGCAATTTCTTAAAGAAAAACATTTAAGAATCTTTAGAAATAACAAAAAGCCCCAAACTTGGAAAACATGATTAACTAAGATAATTAAATATTGTGCTGTAAAGACAGCTTCCCACCCTAATACCAAGGTTCAGGCTGGCACATGATTTCTGAAAGCTTTTCACCACAAAAAGTACATGAAAAGTACAATCAGACTCCTTCAGGAGAAAGGCTGTTTTTCTCATTCAGGAAGTTATATTCTACCAATTTATGTAATTTTCTACTCATCTAAAAAAACAAAGGGAAAAACTGATGAGGACACAGGCTCAAGACTCAAGACAAGAACATGCATCCTTACATGCTCTCACAGAACTTTGTAAGAGTGCTGGGCTTTTCCTGGTTGCGTCTTTGTCGAAACCAACGTTGAATACTGCGTACATCCCAGTCCAACTGCTTGGAAAGTCCCTCCAGCCTCTTCTCATCTGGATGCTACAGAATAGAGAAAGATAACAATTATTTCTTTGCCCAGCTGCAGTAACTTGACTTTAAATTTTAAACCACTGTAATTGCCTCTCCATGTCTTAGAGGTTGCCTGTCAGACACTTTTCACAGAAATCTGCTGGCAGACCCACATCAAAATACATTTACTGTGACTTATTAATCTAGAAGGACGTATGATGTAATACTGCATGTAGTTTATTACTAGCAAGAAACTTACAAGGGATAATAGGATGAAAGCTTGCTTGAAACTTGGAAAGCAGTAAGTAGGGATAAAATGCCATGAATTTCTTGTGCCAACCCCCTGCCTCCCACATGTTATGCCTGTTCCATCTTCCTGCATCTTTGTCCTATTTCCTGTAGCAGTAGTGAAGATTATTTGACTGATTTGGGAAGAAGATATATCCCATGCTTGTGCATCTCAATGTTATTTATTTGGGTCATTAAACAAAGTGACAACTGCAAAAGGAAAATCACCTTTACAAAAGTGAGACAGAACTTTTTTATTTCATGTAAAATTAGCTACAAAATTATTCTACAAAGCAGCAAATGTGGGACTCTCATTCTACTAGACTGGCTGCTAGCCAGTGCAGAGGTATGGCAAAAAGGAAAAAAAAGAGCCTGTTGTTAATCTGAATACTGTAAGGAGAAGAGTGGTACAGGCCACATTTCTTATGCAGCAATTCTACATATACAGTACTAGCTGGGGACTATTGCTGTATGTCTCCTGATCACAGGGAACTGCTGCACATAACTGAAAAAAGGCAGCCAGCTAAATTACAGTTTATTTGAGAGCAGCTACCAGACAGCCCCACCAAACTCTTGCAAGAGAGCAGATACTTTCATTTGGAGCTCTTCTCACTCATCTCTGTGCACTGGTTGCTGGAAGCTGTGTGTGCCAGCTCCCACCATGACTCACAGGAATTAGTGAGATCATTTCACACACTCAAGCCCTGTGTCAGAGTAGCATATTCTGCAAGGAATAAAGGAAATTTAACTCCCATTCTTCCTCCAGCTGTGCCTGGGTGAGAGTACACGCTGAACATTTTAGAAACAAGGTACATGCAACTGCCTCCCTGAAAACAGGACAAAATCCATACCAAGTGCCATGGTGATCTCAGAACAGGATAGGACACATAAGCAATACAGATTCATGACATATTTTACTGTCCCTGACACTGAACACAGTTTTGCCCTTTATGATTCTAATACTCTGAAAATTAGGCTGATGTCTTTGCTGTATTGCACCTAGCTGCAGCCCAGAGCCCAGAAGGAACTGGAAAGTTCCTGCAGCACAGTGGTTTCATGCTTCAGGACTCTACAGACCTTTCTTCCACATAGCAGATGACCACTGATGGCTTTGGAAGATGCTAAAGGATACCTAATCACTGATATGAAAAAGCTCAGGATGCTTCAAAAGCATGGATAGGATGTCATAGAGCTTTAGCTGAGTTGTCATACAGTTAAGAGTTGTAGAAACAAGAGACATAAATGGCGAAGGAAAAAATAGTACAGTACAGAAAAGAACTGTGCAAGTTCTGTAACATCATTTGGTCAATTCCCTCAACTCTTCTATTTTTTTTCTCCCAAGTTTTGAAGGAATTTACCACAGTGAAAATAGTTGGGCCACTACAAAGCTATTAGCAGTCTGTGCTCAGGCTGTTTCCCTAGGAGAAGTTTCATGGAAAACACACAATTCACTCTTTAAAAAAAAGCAAACAAACAAAAAAACAACAAACAACTCCCCCCCCCGCCCCAAAACAACCACAAAAAATACCCTGATAATTTTGTGGAAACTTCTAAAAGATAAGCAACAAGAAAAAATAGGTGGCCATACAGCACCTACAAAGTGTTTCTGTAACAACATTTTTTTGATTAAAAGCTTACAGGAGATGTCAGCAAAAGGATCCACAACTGCTCAGGCTGTCATGCCTTGACACCTAGAAGTTCTGATTTTAGCAGTAAAATTTTAGCATTGCATTTATCCATTAGCTTTGTTTCGTTCAGACACAGTTTATATCCCTCTTTAGCCATACCCCATTTTATGAGGCAAATATTCTAGTTAAATACTCTACCTTTGTAATAGCTGTGAAAACTTTTTCCAGGATAGCATTAGGTTGAGCTTTCTGTGGTCCATTGGCTTGGACTTTAAGGCCTAAGGCACATGGTTTAGCAACAAACCTGTGAGAAACAGAAGAAAGAAAAAACAAATTAAATGCTTCAGTTTACTTAATTATTGTTATCAATCAATGACATGGTAAATAGGCAAACATTATAACCCTGCCCACCAAAACAATACATTGTGTTAGAGCTCAAGAGCAAGTTCAGACAGGCAATTGCATTGCAAAATAGGTAACATTATTTGGAATAATTAAACAACTGTGGTGCACGTGAAACAGAGATTTCCTTTCATGCTGGGGGAAAAAAAAAAAAAAAAAAGATAGAACAAAATTATGAGAGGAGCCTCCTAGAGAAGTACCAAATAATTAAAAGAGCAGGGCAGCTTGCAGAGGTGAGTAGCACATAATATGCTCCTCCAAACACAGCCTTGCCCATAAATCAGTTTCTAGAGTTGCTACTGCCCCAGGACTTCATTTGAACATTGTAAATTTAAAGTCCTTAAAGGAAGCAACCACTTGAACTGCCCAGTCAACAAAGTTTTCTAAAACATATAGTTTAAATGGTGTTGAGCCATGTCTCAAAGCCTTTGCTTTTCCTCCATACGCTTCTGCTAAAATACAAAGCTGTCAACACAACCAAACATGAATTCACCTAGTTCATAAACTGGATGAATAGCTTATATTACACATACTCATTAGAACTAAATTATTTGTAACTACGAGCCCAACTCTGGAACTCCCATGAAAGCTACGAAGTCTGTACAGGAATTATGTGCATATATGAACAATATAATATGTACTTCTGCCACCTTTGAACGATGTACTACTTGATTTCAATTTAAAGACTTCCACTTCCTAAGATTGCATTTGCCATCAGGGACGAAACCAGCAAACTCAGTATTTAAGAAGTAGTGCCACCTTTATCTAGCTGAATGACCTCAAGCTCCCCCAAATCATGGAAACCTTACCCATATGAAAGCTCCATTTCAAGCATTGTTTTGAGCTACATCTGCTGCTTCTGCTATGTTGAAGATAGCACAGCTGATTAAAAATACTTATGCTCCAAGAAAATGTTACAGTGGTTACAGCAATAGCCTTTGGTAAAGAAAGATGGATGATGACAGACCAACTTGTTTTCTCTGGTTTTCTAAGGAAAAAATCTTGATACATTGATAACATTGCCAGATGAAATCCAATCGTGTAGCCTGAAAACATTTTGGTGATTATTTGTGAGAGGAATGGGAATTCACACATCCAAAGAAAGATGCAGTGGACTCACTGTTTGATCCTTGTATGTTGAAGAGAAAAAGAACCTCATTTATACTCTGAAAAAGTTTGCTCACAACTTGACTGGCTGCGGATTGCAATCACACTATCAGCTCCACTGCATCAGCCAAATCAG
Source organism: Psilopogon haemacephalus (assembly GCA_013396835.1). Taxonomy (NCBI): domain Eukaryota; kingdom Metazoa; phylum Chordata; class Aves; order Piciformes; family Megalaimidae; genus Psilopogon; species Psilopogon haemacephalus. Next base: position 324,967 of record VWZI01014933.1, read on the forward strand.
CGACACTGCATTTGGTATAAATACCCTCTGTTAAGAGTTCAGAGCTTTGACGATAATCAGTACCACTGCTAAGCTCGAGAAGAAAGCAGCCAGTGATTGCTTTTGGCAAAATTTCTAAAATGTTTTACTTCTCATATAAAAACTTAACTAATTCAAACTAGACTTTGCAGAGTAACAATTTATTTTTCAAGATTAAAATAGAATTTTAATCCCACATGTCTTACCAGGTGCCATAAAAAATATTAATGTAACTCTTACCTATAATAATATAAATATTAATATAAAATCTATAGTAATATAATTCTAAATATAAAGTCTATAATAATTTAAATAGATTAATAAGTACATTAAAAAGAATTAATGCTTAATACACGTACAAACCATGGGTGTTTTGCCAAATGTTTACTTCTTCAAAGCACTATTTGCTTTTTCCATTTCTGCTAAGACCATGGTATTCAATTCCCTATGCAATCTTACTGAAACTCATTGGACTATTTATTGCATAAGGTACTGCAATTAAGAAGAACTATTGTGGAATTGAGTGTATTGCCAGTTTTCCTCTTTAAAACATGCAAATCTGAACAAACATCATACTAATAGCTCTTTTTCAGTGTATTCCAGTACAGCTGCATTGAAAGCTGCTTTTTAATTAGACAGAAATTAAGCACAAGCACTTTTGCCAAATGCAGCCCCATCTATTCTGGGTCTAGAAATGAAAGACCAATATAAATAAGGGAATTCAACTTGGAATTCAAGAAGTCAGCCAGTTCAGTAACATTAGAAGTTAGGGTGATGAGATACTGGAACAGGTTGCCCAGAGAGGTCATGGGTGCCCTTGCCCCCTGCCCCAAGGTACTCAAGGCCAGGCTAGATGAGGTCTTGAGCAACCTGGTCTAGTGGAAGGTGTCCTTGCCTGTGGTGTGGGGGGTTGGAACTAGATGACCTTTAAGGTCCCTTCCAACCCAAACTATTTCATGAATCCTTGAATCTATGAAATATGAACAGGTCAGATCTGCAGTAAGCATAAACATCCTGAATACATCAACTGTGTCAAAACATAACTGCAATGTTACTCATAAAATAACCTCTAATAAATCATCTCTAATAAAAGAGTAGGGAAAATACTCCCACAGACTCACAGAGCTTTCTGTACTCCTTTACTGGACATCTGAACCTTACTAAGTGATCATGTAACCTTCTTAACTTACTGGTTTTCATCTTGACAAGTTACATCACTTTAATCCCAGAATTAACTAGAAATGCTGCTGTTGAGCCCCATAACCCTTGGAGGCAGATAGCATTAGCAAAGACTGCATTAAATAAGTATTTTTAAAAGCATCACATAACAGAGGAGAAGAAAAAAATTTAAGTCCTTTGTTTTTTTATTCTCTGGATCTTACTACAGATCAAAATGGTTTACTTGTAACGTGTAACCTTTGTCCTCAATCTGGTCAGAAACAAATATAATACTAATATATGGCAACTTTTTAATAATCTGGAAATATGCCTGTAGGGCTCACTTATAGCACATGAATGCAGTGTTTCTATGCCAACAGGTCATTTGCCACTTCTGAGCCGACCGCAGTGGCTGCCCTTTAGGAAATCTATGTCCGGCAGTTTCTTAGCAGCTTTGAAGATGCTGAAACCACTACAGACACCACAGCAGGTAAACAAGGATTACAGGCTTTTAAAATGGCCTAAAAAAGTCTGCAAGAACCAAGGCTTTCTAAATAAAGCAAAAAAAAAATTCCCAACAAAACACTCCCATTAAGCTAAGAGAGCTAATGAATGTTTGATTCGTGTAATTACAAAACCACAGAATCACTATGGTTAGGAAAGACATTCAAGATGACCAAATCTAATAATTATGTTACTCTTTCAGGGCCACTACTACATCATATTCTTGAGAACCGTATTTCAACAGCTTTTAAATACATGCAGGGATGGAGATTCAACCAATTCCACGGGCAGCCTGTTACAGTCTTTGATAACCCTTTCACTATAGAAGTTTTTCCTGATGTCTAACCTAAACCTCCCCCAGCAGAACTTGATGCCATTTCCTCTTCTATCAGTTGTGATTGTAAGAAGAAATAAAATACTTTTTTTTAATTTCTTCCTTAAAAAAAAAAAAAAAAGAGTATGTTAAATAGAATTAGATATAAAGAATATACTCAACGGCTTGTCCTAAACTTTCAGTTTAAGAAATACCAGTCTTTAAACAATTTACAATGTTAGCTAGCAAGTTATACAGATTAACCAGTTCAAAACAGGTTTGGATTTCTTCCCACACCCTTTGATGTAATAAAATTGTGTTACTTTGCAATGCTTATTGCCATGTTGCAGCTTTATTTAGAAACTCACTTCATTTCACCAAAATTCTCTCAAAAACAAGAAAACAAGAAACCTGAAATTGAAAACACTAAATCTGTCTCCATTTTTACTGAGGTAAATAAGGAAAAAAAAACCAAACCACAAACAACTAACCAGCCTAACAAAAAATCCACAAGAACAAAGCCAAACAAAAACCTCCAACAAACAATCTAACAAGCAAGAAACATACCCCACAACTCTCTCCTCTCTCTCAACCTGAAATCCCACAAGCTGAGAAGAAAGAGGTGCAGGAACAGGGAAGCAACAGACTGAATAAAAACTACCTGCTATATATATATATATATAGAGTCTTCTTTTGCCACCTCCTTCCCTCCACCCCCATTTTACTGTAGAAATATAACGATAACTACCTGGTCTTCGATTTTACTATATTGTCCTAATGTAATCTAAAAGAAAAGGTACTGAACTCAGGTCCAATTGTTTTTACGAAAGGGTAAGGGCAAGATTATCCATTCAAGAGAACATAAATCAAGATATGATCCTCTGATATAGAGCAAAAAGGATGTTTTACACTTCTGCATTTAAAACAGGCTTACTTAGAGTAAGTCACCATAATGAGGCATGGGGCTGGAAGTGTTAGTAGGCCCCAAGCTCAGGAATAACTGCCAATTAAAAAAAAAGCTAAGGTTTCTCCCTTTTCTGTTTTTAAATTGATGGACTTCCCTATTCATTCACATGCAGAATTATTTAGATATTGTTGCTTATTAAAGTTTCTGGAATCTGTTAAACTTAATCTAAAGTTCGCAAACCATGTGCATTAGGCAAGCGACCTCTCCACTCCTTAACCTCAAAAACTCTGATGAGGATGGCAAGCAAAGACAAATTTGTTTCCATTTCTACACTGTTACTGTCATTCTTAGGTTCACATCATCATTCTTCTTCCTCCATTGTTAAAGCAACAACTTCAATCTAGGTATAACTCATTTCAATGGATGACAGGCTCTGTAAACTTTGTCCCACAAATCAGAAAACCTATTTTCCGTTATACGTTTCAAGCACAGAAAGCTTCTTCCTTTTTGTGGTCAATTTAGAACCATAGAATCAGTCAGGGTTGGAAGGCACCACAAGGATCATCTAGTTCCAACCCCCCTGCCATAGGCAGGCACAACCTACCCTAGATGAGGCTGGCCAGAGCCTCATCCAGCCTGGCCTTAAACACCTCCAGGGATAGGGCCACAACCACCTCCCTGGGCAACCCATTCCAGGGTCTCACCACTCTCATGCTGAAGAACTTCCTCCACACATCCAATCTGAATCTCCCCACCTCCAGCTTTGCTCCATTCCCCCTAGTCCTGTCACTACCTGATAGCCTAAAAAATCCCTCCCCAGCCTTTTTGTAAGCCTCCTTCAAATACTGGAAGGCCACAATAAGGTCACTTTGGAGCCTTCTCTTCTCCAAACTGCAGTCCCAACTCTTTCAGTCTGTCCTCATAGCAGAGGTGCTCCAGCCCTCTGATCATCCTCACTGCCCTTCTCTGCACATGCTCCAGCATGTCCACATCCCTCTTGTAATAGGGGCTCCAGAACTGGATGTAGTACTCCAGGTGGGGTCTCACCAGGGCAGAGTAGAGGAGGAGAATCACCTCCCTCGACCTGCTGGCCACACTTCTCCTGATGTAGCCCAGGATCTGATTGGCTTTCTGGGCTGCAAGTGCACACTGCTGCCTCATNGCTTGGTGTCATCAGCAAACCTGCTGAGGGTGCTCTCAGTGCCTCTGTTCATGCCACCGACAAAGATGTTGAACAAGACTGGTCCCAGGACTGATCCCTGAGGGACTCCACTTGTCACTGGTCTCCACTTGGACATGGAGCCATTGACAGCCACTCTTTGGGTGTGGCCATCAAGCCAGTTCTTCATCCATCTGGTGGCCCACCCATCAAACCCATGTTTCACCAGCTTGGAGACCAGGATGTGGTGTGGGACAGTGTCAAAGGCTTTGCTCAGGTCCAGGTTAATGGCATCAGTTGCTTGCCCCTCATCTATTAATGTTGTGACCTGTTCATAGAAGGCCATCAGGTTTGTCAAGCAGGATCTGCCCTCAGTGAAGCCATGATGATTCGACCCAATCACCTCTTTACTATTCTCCTGTCTCAGTAGTGCCTCCAGGAGGATCTGCTCCATGATCTTACTGGGCACAGAGGTGAGACTGACTGGCCTGTAGTTCCCTGGCTCCTCCTTCCTACCCTTTTTGAAAATGGGAGTTGTGTTTCCTCTTTTCCAGTCAGTGGGGACTTCACCAGACTGCCAAGACTTTTGGAATATAATAGAGGGGGGTTTAGCAACTTATCAAAAGTAGGTCCCACTATAGACCAACAGACTGAACTAATGCCTCTTATTACAGCCCAAAACCTAAGGAGCTCACACCTCCTCTGATTAACATTTTATTTTCTGGAAAGGTACCACAGCCTTACACAAAGCACCTGCATGAAATCACCCTTGAGTCTGCTCCCAACAAATTAAAAATTCCACAAAGCCTGAGGTAGAACCCTGGCTACAAAGGCCCCATCAACCAAGAATATTCAATTCTGCTTTAGCCTTTCATGTCTACAAAGATATTTGGGTTAATTGCTTGCCAGTGCACAATGAAGACTTGAATATGCCCTTCCTGTGCTGATAATGCATGTACATGGAGAAACCACAGTGAATGTGAAGTGTGCAGAGCTTTTCTGTCTCATTTCCAAGTGTCACGAACTCTAGTTTGAGCTAAGTGCTATACTCTGATTACATGTATACAGCACCTCTCAGAACTTGGCAAAAACTGCACTTGGACAAGTTCAGGTGACACTTGCATAAAAGCATGCTTGTGTTGCTAAAACCAGCCAGCTGTGAGCTTCATAACAAAACAACCCAAGCAAGCGTTCTCTGCAAATTAAATACGTCTGCCAAATCTCATAGTTTCCTATCAGCATATTTACGAATACCAGGGGAGGCAGTTAAAACCACCACTCTTCTCTGTACTAGATGTGTCCAAAACTGTTTTGAAGAGTTTGTCTCCCTTCTTTAAAGACCAGTACTGGATAAATTTTCCCAGTTTCCCTACTGTATTCTCTTTAAACACAGATTATTCAAGGGACTTATTATTACAGTTGTCTAACTTGTTAGACATTACTTGCTGGTTTTACAGAGAAACAATTGAAATGTGCCCCAACTACAAGGATACAGTTCAATACCTCACATCAAATTACATTATCAGAAGAGAATTGTTTCTAAACAGATATTCAATATGATTTTGCCATGACACACAGAAACAACTGATTAACTTTTTGTTGTTATTTTTGTTTATCTGACCTACTTAATTCGGAATTTACTTATATACTTTATACTTAAGTGGGGGGGGGGAAAAAAAGTCAGAAAAATCATAGTAATCCTAGGATAAATCCACTAGATAAGTAGGGTAGCCACTTCAGTATAGCTATCCTAGCATTGATTTTGCCTTAAGGTTTCCCAACACCTTCTGCTACAGGAGCACAGGAAAAGCTGTAATCCAGTTAATGTCATCTAGTACTTATACAGAAAATTAAACTTCAGAAAAAATTGCAGGGTGTGTTGGGAAACAGGTCACAGCTCACAAATTAAAAGTTCAAAAGGTAAGAACCTGCTTTCTCTAGAAAGAAGCGTAAAATTTGGCTTGGCACATCAGCAAGAGCCTTCTGCTGCTGAGCAGCACAACTGCTGCCTGGGCAACAGCATAGAAGAGCTCAGAGCAACTCTTTCAGAGGGAACTTTTCCCATCCTCCTGAAACAACTTTAGAAAAACATACACATGCACTTGCCCTTTCATCTCTGAAGTCCAAGATTTTTCACTTTTTCTCTTGATAGAGATGCATTAGCCATTGTATCCACACTGACATCATTATCCCATATTTCCCATCAAATTATACAAACTAAGCACTATCTGTGTTTCTAAAATAGTAAGATCTAAGCAAGTTGCGAGGGAATTTGGCTTACTGAATTAGTGAGATTTTGTCTTTCTTTGGCTCAACTTATTAGACAGCACTTACACACAACCTCCCTGGGCAACCTGTGCCAGTGTCTCACATCCCTCACTGTAAAGAACTTCCTCCTAACATTCCTTTTACATCTCCCCTCTGCCAGTTTAAACCCATTACCCCTTTTCCTGTCATTACAAGACCTTGACAATAGTCCCTCCCCAGCCTTCCTGTAAGCCCCTTTCAGATACTGGAAGGCTACTATAAGGTCCTCTCAAAGCCTAACCTTCTCCAGGCTGAAGAGCCCCAACTCTTGTAGCCTGTCCTCATAGAAGAGGTGCTCCAGCCCTCTGATCATCTTCATGGACCTGTTTAGAACTCAGATTTTTTTTCAATAAGCTAAAAATTTTTTACCTGAACATTTCTACAAAATACTCTAAAAAGTTTCATCAAAAGGCTTTAAAAAAACCCACAAAACCAACCAACCAACCGTAAAAAACACAACCACACAACCCAAATAACCAGTGACCAATATTCTACTCTTTCTTAAAGACAGACCTGGGAAGTTATTTGAAATCATTCCTGAAAAGGTGTATGATCTTCCCTTATAACAAAAATGAAAATATGAGTCAAACTCACAGTATAAAATGCATTTCTGCAACACTTTGACCTTGGGGAGCATGGCTGCCAGCAGCCTGCAGTGCCTCTGAGGGTTGGTCTAACTAGTGGTATAGAATGAGAAACTACTCATCTAAAATCAAGATGTGCAATCCTACACTTTAGAGAGCACAGGTATTTGCTAAAATCTAGCACAGGCAGAGTCCTAGAAGCCACTGGTGACAGAAGCCAATGCATTGCTGCACATGGGCCCTATTAAGGATTGCTGCATCTGCAAGATGCCTCTTGAATATCAGTTGCTAGTGCTTAAGTACTGTCACAGGCTCTGTAATGCCATGGCATCATTCCCATGCATTTTTCTGCCTTTTGACAGCATATATTCTTTCCTTTAATCTATCAAAGATGGATATAAAAAGCAAGTTGAGGAAAAACATTATACCTGCAATACTTGATGCAACAGACAAACTGAGAACAGCATATAAACATATATACAGACATATGTATATTCACTATATATAATTATTCTATCTCTGCTTGCAAGAACAACGTTTCACCTTCAGAAAGGTTTTAGTAATTTTTCAGCTGGAAAACAAAGTGCCCTATAAATGCAGCATACCGGTTTAGTATAGCAGCATTCAGTATTGAGTGGCTTTTCATACTTTGGATGTGATGTAAATGCATAATATAAAGTTTAACTTTACTCAATATTCTATGAAAGATATATGTGATTTAAAAAAAAAGCAATATAGCAGCTCTGTTTCAGCTTGTAGTCTAACCAGTTAGTGCAGTGCTAATGCATATCACTTTAATTTAATAAAACAATTTATCCTCATCGCTCAACATCAGTACTATGAAATGCTTTGTCGTACAGAGTTACCTTTAAGGAACATGACTGATCCTTTCCATTCAACTACTGTACAACTGTTTCTCATTTGCTGCTAGATTTCTCACATTTATGTTGTCTTTTTTGTTGCTGTTGTGTTTGTTTGTTTTTTGGAGGTTAGGTCACAACAGGACTCACTACAGCCACTGTAATGGGAATACTCCAGCGTGGTCTCTAGCAGCAGTGCTCCAGTTGCTTGCCCAGTTACGCCTGTTACTATGAAAATGCGACACAAACAAACCCAGCAGCTTACAAATGGAATCAGCTACATTTTTCAAACATGGAAGCAATTGATTTTTTTTAAAATTTTAATATACAAATGCATAAAGTTACACATATTTCAGTTTCTCCTGAAACTCTGTAAGAGTGAAGAGCCGAAGTGGGAAGGAACTGCATGCTTTCTCCAGAATAGCAATGAGAACTGCACAAATGTAGAGAAAGGTCACAAATAAATATTTTTGCAGCCAGCTGCCTAATGCTTTCTTTCTTTGTAATGTCTAAAAATAAAGAGTTTAGTCACTCTGTAACTTTCCAAATGCTGATGAAACAGAAGAAGAAGGGAAAAGAAGGGGAGATGCACTCTAGTCACCTCCACCTCTGAAACACTGTGCATCCTCTCAGCTGCCATCCACCAGCATCCCCAAGGCTGGATATGGTGATACATCACTCTCACTCTTTTTGCACACATTAAAATCAGGATACACGGGTCAGGGTCAGTGGTAAAATTCAGGTTTTCAGAAGTCTAGTGCACTGTTAAAGGTCAGTGAAGATAAAAATATCCTCCCAACTTTTAAAAAGCTGCGGCTTAGGGATTTTGTAGACCAAAAAAGGCATCTTTGCACACAGCAGTTCCCAAAGAACTATCTCACTCTCTCTCTCCCCAGGCTTCACTAGTAGCTTGCTGAGCCCATGTAAACTTTCAACGCTCTCTGGTAGAGTTTCCCAATGTGAATTCAGACTGTGTGAAGACAATCATTTCCCTAATTTTGAACTTATCACTTGCTAGTTGCATTTCTGGTCCTTATTTCTTGCACTAGGTAAAAATAAAGAGTTGATCCCAATGCATCTTTTCTGTGCCACTCCTGATCCTACTCGCCTATGCCATCTCTTAAAATAAGGAAGCTTATACATCTGTTTATTTCAACAAATCAGAGACAACCAAAGCAAAGAGTCAGCCATAAATTATCTACACATGAAAAGACACGTGGCTCAAATACAATTCTGTGTTGGACAGAGAAAAGAGCAGGAAGAAAGCACAGATATAGGAAAGATTGACAAAGTGATTTTCAAATCGCAGTAGGTCATCCTCATACAGTAACTGTTCTATACCCACCATGAACTGCAGCATTACTTATCTTTTACTTTGGTCACATTTTCAGAATGTGAGCAAGGAAAGAAAAAAAAATTATGAGCATTACTAGTGTCTACATTAAAGCCATAGCTACAGAACATCATCCATCAGCCTCTAGGCGCATACACACTCTTATTGCAGCCTCTCCTTCACCTACCCATGCAGCTTCCAAGATGCAAAAACAGAAGCAGCAGTTACCTGCCACTTGGACATAACCCGAAAGGTCTTAAATTATCCAGAGCAACTATCTAAAGAGGTGAAATCCTTAGCAATCATTTTGATAAATAATATAAGTTTGCCCACTAGAAAGTTAATGCTAGTCCTCCAGGTTCCTCTGTGGTAGTTCTTAACTTGGACATTAAGTGATACCTCATTGTACTTATGTCCTCTTACATTTTAATTTATTTTCCTTACTCTGATCTATTTACTGCCAGGAGGCAAAATAATGAAGGATGTAGTTAAAAATCTCTAGTCACAAAACAGAAGTGTCCAGTAAGCAACATCACAGAATCACAGGATGTTAGGGGCTGGAAGTGACCTCGAAAGATCATCCAGTCCAAACCCCCTGCCAGAGCAGGATCTCCTATAGCAGATCACACAGGAACGCGTCCAGGTGGGTTTTGAAAAATAAAAGCCTACAGCATGGTGTATTCTCAGGTGGTCTCCCATCCAAGTACTAACCTACTCCCTACCCTGCTTAGCTTCCGAGATCAGCTGAGATCAGTTCTCAGAGTGGTGTATGTTGAGAAATTACATTTCTCAGCTAGAACACGAACTCACTAAGTTATGTCAGGTTAGCATGCATCATTTTTTTTAAAGCAAAGGTAGAAGATGTTTAATGTTCAATGAAACAAAATAAATAATACAAAATGTTCCAATGCTTGTCAGGCTCAAAGATCCCACCCTACTGCTTCCTCCTTGGGTTATGCAATGAGCACCAAGGCAAGGACAGGTGCTGTATGACCAGCAATGCCCAGACTTCTGGCCCATCTACAAAGAATGGGCATTTGTATTTTACTGTAAGATGCAGCCTGCTTGCACAATTTACAGGCAATTTCCTGAACAATGTTATATGCTACCTGGGAGAGGCACAAACTTCAGGTCTTGAAAGATTACACATGATCTTTGTAAACTTCCTCTTGTCCTCTTGGGAGATTGGCTACTTTACTGTGAGTGGGCTGTCATGGTATGTGACAGAAAAGATTTAAGTATGTGCCTCAGTCTTACTGTTAAACCAGCACCTGTGGTACAAATCCTGTTTCTCTCTAAATCAGGAGGTAAGACATGTTTCAGGAACCTTCCTGCTCTGAGATGAATCTTTACTCTGGTAAAAACTGTTGCCTTTAAAGAGGGAAGAGATACCACACAGCAGGATCGTTTATTTCTGCAAGTACTCAAAATAGGGAAGGTCGGTTTGACTTGGAGGTTAAGTTTTCATTCCAAGAGCTAGGTCATAAAATCAAACCTTTTGTGGGAAGTCCAAGATGAACTAATTTTCATCCCGGTTGGCAGGTATTAGCCACACAAGATGATCACAACAGTAATCATTCATTGTATTTTTAATATGTGCATGAGTGCATATATGTCTATACATAGAAACATGCATATATATGGCCTGAAATTGTGCCTTTGCAAGTTTAGATTGATACTGGATATTAGGAAAAACTTCTTTACTGAAAAAGTGGTCAGGCATTGGAATAGGTTGTCCAAGGAGATGGTAGAATCACTGTCACTGGAAGTATTCAAGGAATGTATGGACATGGCACTTTGGGATGTGGTTTGATGGCCATAGTGGTATTAGGTTAATGGCTGGACTCGATCTTAGAGGTCTTTTCCAAACTAAACAATTCAATGATTCTATACTTCTGCAAATACCTGACTACTAAACTACACAAATTAGAGTTCAATTTCTTTCCACACAGTTTGCACAAACTCATAACAAAACCCTGTTCCTAACTGGTACAGAAATCTAGACCCTCAGTACATTAACTTCCAATTCAAATAGATAACAGATCATACATGTACATATTGAAGAACCCTATTTTTGAAGAAGCATACAGCCAAGCTACACAGTAACTTATTTTACCTGATTTATCCTCAAATTGAGATTACTTAAGAAGATAAGGACAGTTCAAAATTTGCAGCTGAAGTTTCCATTCGGATCCAACTAATTCGGGACAGGGCAGACTTCCCCAAGCTAGCCCAATTTACCTGCAGTTAACCAAAGAGCTCAGGCTTCCTCACCCACACTCATTATCCTTTGCTACCTTCAATGCAGCCACAGAAGAAGCAGATTAGGATTTCAAGAAACTGAAGACTCTCTATGTCTACCTCCCCAAAACAACACCAAGTTTTCAGCTGAATCAGTGAGATAGTCCAATTCACTTCATCAGCAATACACTAAGACACAAGCAAACCTAAAGGGTGAATTCTTGAGAAGCTCTATCACAGGACTGCATTCAGATTCTGCTTTGGAAATGTGACTTCAGTATTTCTTAAAAAGTATTCCCTTCTACAAAAAAGCGTATTAGGATACCTCTAATCCAAAAGAATTATGACTAATTATTTTTCTGAAAGAAATGTTTCAGAAAAACATTTGTAAAAATACCCATTTGAATGCTCACACCTGAAACCTCAAGGAACAGCTCAGACAGGCCCCTTTTGAGACATAACTTCTACTTACATTGTATGATCATTAAATGCCATCCAGATGGATCAGAACATTCAAAAAAGAAAAGCAAATGGTTCTCACTAGGTTCCAAGATTTCCTGTACATTTTTCATCTTGTCTTTTATATTCAATTTCAAATTATTTCTGAATTTTCTTAATGCTTTCCTGTTTGACATACTGGAACCTGGAATGCAGCTGCGGCTCTGCGTCCACAAGCAGAGAGCATACAGCCCTCCAGAGGAGCTGACTGACCCGCTCTGTGCCACACCACCTACCGGGGAGATGTGGAAATCAGCGTCTGCTGGAGCACAGGACAATACTGCAGTACTGGGAACGTGGAGCTTTTGTTTTCTGCTCTCCAAACTGAGGCTGCCTTTCCAAAGCAAAACCTGAAATCATAGGCAAACAATGAGTCTTGCACACAAAATGCTCATAGCACAGCTGACAGGCTGTGCACTCCCAATGCATGATAAACAATTAGCTATTCGACAAAGCAGCACAAGAACAAATCCTATTAACAAATAATAGGATTTGCTAGTGGATCACCCAAACTCCACTTTGGAAATTACTCTCGTGGTTGCTGCAGCCAGAATTGGCAGAGAAAAGGGAGTTTGCAGCATGATGTGTCAGTGAGCTGCATGCCAGCCACAGTGGTTCACCACATGAAAACAATGTTGGTGCACCAGCGTTGACAGCAATTGAAAACGCTGCAGCATGTGTCAAAAGAAAAGTAGTAATCCCCTGTCTTGGATATTTGTGAATCATTTACACCTTGGATCCATAAGCATGTGTATTTCGCACATCTAAACACACAAACTGTTTCAATCCTATTTTTCTTTTAGCTCATTACAAGATTTTCCTAAACAACTTGCAGATGCCAAATGATCCCACAAAGGACACTTGATTGAAATATGATTCCCTCCTTGTACTGGTATGTAAACACCATCTCTACCAGTAAAGGATTAATAAATAAATAAATAAATACATAAATGTGGGCAAGTGGGTGTTTGATGGAGCCTGACACTGCAATATCCCCCAGTGGTTGCTATTAGATTGCACAAGAGTTTTATTTTTCACATGGGAAGAAACATGGTTCCTAAGATTGGCCACTGTGTAACTCTTATTTATGAATGAAACTAAAAAGTCAAAAGGAAAATAATTCTAATCATTCTGCCCTCAAAATAAGCTGTGACCAGACAATGTGATGGTATGCCTTGAGCGAAGAAGCAACACAGATACTCCTGGAGATACAGGTTAATCTAAACCCACCAAAACCCACCCAACAGAAATTTGACACAAACATGCTACCTAGCTAGGGATCACCTCTCCCACAGGTGTTTAGAGCTCTTCTTACTGCTCCCGGTAGTGAAGTAAACTGAGCATTCTAGAGTGCCTTGAGAATTATAAGACAGCTCAGCCAAAAAATCACAAAAGCTATTTAGTAGAGTATCTAGTATGCTGGTCTGTTGACTCAGATGGAAACAACAATCTCTTGCCCAGCTGGGTTAGAAGTTAGCCATGGTAATACTGCTGCACCTGAACTGCAGAGTGCTTGGTAAGAGGCAGGAAAAAAAAGGAGATGGAACAGAGAGGGGAAACACCTAGGCAGGAATCACTGCAGGACTCATTTTTAAGATATACCCATACAGCCTGTTAGCCCAGGCAAATACAAGTGTTTATGGCCCACCATACGCACTCTGCCAACATGCTGCTAAGACCTTATACTTCCCTGTTGCATACACTCCAAAGCACTCAGCATCCATGTCAGTCAAGCATCCACACAGTGCTTGAATTGCAGCAAGGCTTTGCAAGTGCTGAGAGCATTTGATAATTGCCAACTTTACACAGAATTATAGATCAAACTCTGACTTCCCTTGAGAACAAATTAGACATGGCATCTGTATCCAGGGTACAAGAGGAAGTATCACAGCCCACGACTGTACTTTACTTAGCATAGAACAGGGAAAGTCAGGCCAGCAGATACAATGTCTCAGACACTCACTAGCAGCTCCTGCAACCAGGCAATTCCTCTCACCTCCTAGGCAGACACTCTCTTGACATGCGTATCAGTGACTGTCCTCTAGATAAATGTTACCGACACAGCCTGGCTTTCAAAGACCACGACCACTGCCTTCACATCAACAACCAGGAACACAAAGAAAAGCAGAAGTCTTCAGAATACCCAGAACTATGGTATCATCATTAATTTTACTTCAGAATAGGTAATGGTGATGAATTTACTCCACTGCAAGATCAGCTTTTACCTACAGGAATCTCCTTTCAGCTTCAGAGAGAGGCACTTGCAAAACCAAAGAGGAAAGGAAAAAGAAGAGCTAGGAAGTGCAGTTGCACTAAGGCTCAGCTGCACAAGGAAACTATCTTTTTCCAGCCCGAAAGCAGGTGAATGTTGTTGACTGACACATACAGGCAGAATGAAAACAGTTTCAGGCCAGGGCATAACCAGCAAGGATGGGTTTATTCAGCCTCCCAGTGCAGTTCCATCTACATCTCAGAGTATCTTCAGAAACAGAAGTCAGTTCCCCAACTTCCAGTTGTGTACAGTTTCCCTGTAGCAAATACAAGTGCTTCAAGAACAAAACTGATCAAAGAATTATTGTAGGCCTGATAGGCCAAAATAGGCTTATACATGTCCTAGCTTGACCAGACATGTTTTTTCTGTTCTCTCTCTCTGTTTCGGGAGAAGCAACTGCGGGAAAGATGACAAAAAAACCTGGAGTCACTGAGTCTGAGAGACCCTGGCTTGCCCTGATTTGTTTTCCTACTGTTTGCATCCCGTGGTAAACAAAGTACATGCATGTGACTTTTGCCTGCCCCATGCGGGGCCTATGTCTTCCCAAATTTGGGTAGGGCAAGCCTATGGCTTCTAATATGGTCAAGCTTGGCTAACTGCCATTCTATGGCTGGCTATTCTGTGTCCAAAGGCCCATTAGTCTTGGATTGATTTGATAAAAAGACGATAAGCAGGTAACACAACATGCTCTGCCCTTGTATTTGTGCTGCTGCTTGCTTGCCCACTGCCACAGCATTATGCTTTGCTAAGCTATAACTCAGCCCTGCTGAAGGGCCTGGAAACTGCCTGCTTCGAGTTTATCAGAAACAGGCTCTACATGTCTTCATGTGATCAGCCTGCACAGCCAGTGTGACATCTGTGCTGAGACTGCACATTGCAAGACATCCTGTCTACACCTGAGAGTCCCCTGCCAAGACGGGAAGCCCCGGAGGTACACAGATGGTCCAGAGAAACCAGGACCAGGTCAGAGATCATCTGCTCCCTTTCCCCAGCATCCTGTGAAGCCTGGGAAGAATTGGAAGCCTCAGTGGCCAACAAGACAATTGACAGAATTCCCTGAAAGCATTTGAGTACAGTCTTATTCTGTTGTTAGCCCTGCAAGTCAGGAGATAATATTTAGTGAGTAAATACTTAAACGCCTCTTGTAATTCTCCAATTGCCTTCTGCCATAAGCAGAAAGGAGCTCCTTGAGTCCATCTAGCAGGCAAGCAGTATAATTAACCACAAGAACCTTCTCTTCCAGTTCAATTGGGTTTAAATGTTTATACATTTTCTTAGTTGTTATTTCTAGATCTAGTTATTAATTTATGTAATGTGTTCCATGACCCTTGCAAAGAACCAGTTATTATTAAAATTAGTGGTCAGGGTGGCAAGAGTTCTGAATACCAAAATTAATAAACTATATTAATTTTGAAAATTACCATCTCGCATTAAGCAACAAGCTCCTCCATCACAAGAATGCAGAACAGGTATGCTGGTTTGAACTAACTGGAGGATTTTAGTGAGAAATTAGATTATAGGCTGAGAAAGGAAAACATTTGTGATTTCTACTCCACTCATAGGTTTACTGAAATTGTGTAAGAGTTAGAATCATAACATAGATAAGACACAGCTGTATGAGCCATTGGGGCTGTTGCAGCTCTCTCTCCCTGCCTTTCTAGCTGGTCTGTGTAACTTCACTAACCAATTTTCTACTTCTTAACTTCCTTGCTTACCTGGCATGTAAGACAGATAGTGGGATAAGATTTGGTAGTGGGGGGAAGGTGGTAGGGTGGTTTGGAACACCTCTTGGGGATTCTGATCTCTGGGAGGGGTATGATGGTTCTGTATTACCTTTTTACTGTATATATCTGTAAATATATATATTGTAAATATCTGCTTGTATATTGTATAAAACTGAAATATAAATCTTCATTTATTAACTTCCAGCTGACTGAGTTCTAGCCTGGTTTATTTCAAAGGTGGGGAGGGGGAGGTGCAAATACTGCCCTCATCAATCAACAACAGAACCTTGTGCTTCTGTTAATGAATGGGGCTAGAAGGAAGTATTTCTGTGGTCAAACATCACAAGACAAATGTACATATATCTACTCAACAACTGAATACCTCCCTTCAGATTGTTGTAATGCTTATCCAGAGCACCTAGAGGGTCAAAACACTGGGTCATTGGCCTGTCATGAATCTCCATGCTGGTACAGTATTTAGTATAAGCATGAGGTTCTTGTGACCCAAATGCAGGACCCAGTCTTTGACCTTGTTAAACCTTATACAACTGGCCTTGGCCTATCAATCCATCCTGTCAAGATCCCTCTTCAGAGTCTTTGTGCCCCTGAGTAGATTAACACTCCCACCCAATATGGTGTCATCTCAAACCTCCTCAGGGTGGGCTCCTGGGCCCAGATATCCAGCTGGTTTTCTACCCAGCAATGCATCCACCCATCCAATTCAGAAGTAGCCACTTTCCTCAGGAGGATGCTGAGGAAGACAGTGTCAAATGCCTTACTAACGTCCAGGTAAACAACATCCACACCTTTGCCCTCATCCACTAAGCTGATCACCTCATCATAGAAGATCATGTTCATGAAGGACCTGCCCTTCATGAACCCATGCTGACTGAGCATGATCACCTGGCCGTCCTGCACATGCTGCATAATGGCACTCTTGATTATCTGCTCCATGACTTTCCCTACCACTGAAGTCAGACCAACAGGCGTGTAGTTCCCAGGATCCTCCTTCTGGTCCTTCTTGCAGAGAGGAAATACATCTGCTAGCCTCCAGTCAGCTGGGACATCCCCAATTAGCCAGGACTGCTGGTAAATGATGGAAAGTATCTTGTTGAGCATTTCAGCTGACTCCCTTAGTACTCTTGGGTGTATGCTCTCTGGCCCCATAGACTTGTGTATATCTAAGTGATGCAGCAGGTCACTAACCAACCCATCTTGGCTTATTGGGCTTTCTTCCTGCTCCCCATATCAAAGCAGCATCACAACTCCTGCATAAAGTGAAGAGTGACTACATTTCACACACTGTAATACAGCAGGCAGGATGACAAACCAAGTGTGTAATGTCACACTGCTATCAAATACAGAGAAAGGAGAATGACAGAGAGGCAGGGCAGAAAGCAGAAAACCTCACAGCAAGCCAGCAGGAGTAGGTGCCTTCTCTTACTTCCTTAGCATACATGCACATTTTTGTGACATTTTCTTGACACTACACAATGATGATAAAAATTTATATTTTAACCCACCAAATGTGAACATTCAACTGCTGTTCAGGCAGGGAACAATTTTTTTTTTTTTTTTAAAAAAAGCTCCTGTAAAGAAGCAGATTTATAACTGATTCTGTCTGCAGAGCCATGCAGATTGAAAAAAATAGGTCAAACCTTTTACTAGTCAGCTTTGCTGCAATTTCTCTCCATCCCGCCTCCCATTTAGCTTTCAGTAGTTACTGAAGAAATCAATTAATGAGAATGCAACGGACCTGTCATGCAGGTCTCAAATTACTTCTGCCTGGAACATATCTGGGGGGTCATCTATGCAACTACAGATGGAATGAGGAAAAAATTAATCATTACAATCTTTCCAATTCACAAATCCTAATCCTAGATCATATGTACTCAATGCTACTAGGGTCCATTAGCAGCCAGGTAATGATGCATGCTGAAAAACAGGAGGTGGGAGGGCAAGAAACAGAAGAAGATTGGCTAGAAAGAGGAAAAAATCAGTGGAACTGCTGTGTTTGCAGCAAGAACACTAGAGGATCTGCTGCTTTTAATGACACCTTGCCAGTGTATTTTCTACAGCTTTGTGAGTGAATGGTTTTTAAAATCTCATAAATATCTCCATTTTGACTGTATTTCCAAAGAGTAACTTTGGAATAATACTAGTTTTTATATCTTCTAGTCACTCTGTGTGTATCCTAAATATTTTAGAAAAAAAGGGGTTCATATACTGCAATTCATATATTCATTGTCACAGAGGAATTAAGGGTTTCTTTAATCTTCATAAAATGTAAAGACGACGTCAGTTCAATTTCAGCTTACTCATTTTTATTCATTTTTCTCCTTCTGTTGCACAGACAGAAGGCACTGTGTCTCATCATTTTAAAAAGGGGGGGAAAAACATGATGCACAGTTCTGAATCAGCTGAATACTAAAACAAATCACTCTTGAACTCCATTTGCATCACACACAATATGCTGCCTGACAAGTTACTGCAAGAGTGCAAAGAAATCAACTTCCTGTCTCACTGCTGTGATGGCCAACTTAACTGGTTTGACAGGCCACATACCACAGCCTTCCTATGGTTGAATGCCACAGGATGTTATGCTGACAGCTAGGGGCTAGAGGAATGCTGGCATGCCCCATGAGCTGAGTGGGGGAACCAGCCCCCCAGATACTTCATGACATGTGCCTCCTCTAACACTGCTTGCATAGCTGCCTCCTTAGTAAGTAGGACTAGAATATCCTGATTACAAGCACACAAGGAACTTCAGTGGTGGGAAAGGAATACTGGCATCAGTGGGGAGGATGCTGATGTTGATCTGGACTGTCTCAGTCATTTGCTTTAACAGAAAATAAAAGCCACTATGAAAAGTGACATTTGTAGACCTGGTTTGCAAAGCACATAACCAGCCTTAAGCCATTTTAGCCTGAGTTAATGGAAAGCATCATAATTTGTCTTTCCCCACATGTGCTCAGCAGAGTTTCTATGATGCTACTAAAGCCTTTTTCTCTCACCAAGCAAACGCAGGACTGTTAGAGACCACCCAGAAAAGCCATCTGGAGCACAGTAGATGGCTAAGCAGCAAAGTACACCAAATGCATCTAAATTCAGAAATATGCAGGAGAGACTTAGTCTTTGATGTTCCCTTACCTTTATCCTTCCTGCCTTTGGCTAAATTCCTTTGAAGCCACAGCAATGCTACACATAACTCATCAAAATCAGTCCCATCTGGCCTTTGTTTCTGAGATGTATCTTATCTACAGTCACTGCCAAACTTTCAGACTTAGATAATTTTTCACCTGTAACTCAATGTGCCATGAAACAATTATTGTCTCAATACCTTAGATAAACAGCTATGGAAATCCTTTATCTATCTTTTGGTTCTTTTTTTTAAAATACTGCCCCAGAATGAGAAAGTCTAAATTTCCAAAGGTGAGGTTTTTTCCCCTCATTCTGTTCAGTAGATAAATCATACAAAAAATTTCATCAGCTTCATTTGCAGAAATAATATTTCTTGCTCCACAATTCAGTCAGAAATTGGCATTGTCCTTTTAAAACGTCTAGCAGATCAGCATTGTTAACTAAGTTTGATTTCTATGTGAAAGAAAGTTTAATTTTACTTTAAAACAGCTGAAAATATAGTATACTTAAAATCAAGCTGGAAATTACCTTTTCCTTAATTTATTTTTAAAAAGCCACCCAAACCCATGCTTTATACAGTTCAACAGCAGCCCTCAAGACAAACTGTATTAAGAAAGCAAAATTTTCCATTTTTAATTTCCTTCTGTTATATCATTAAATCATCTTATGACTGCTATTCTAATCAGAAGCCTAACAGAAGATCCCCATTATTAAATATGTGTTTCTTAATAAGGAAGTAAAACATTGTGAATTTCTTTCCTAAGCCTCCGTTATTGGGAAAATATAGCACAAATCCTTCAGAGGACTGCTCCTGTCCTTTATTGAGTTCTCGCCATAACAAACATCTGCTAAGTCTATAAATTAATTGCTCTTGTGCTCTAGATGATCCAGGCAATCATAGCTGTTCTGTGCTACATCATAATTTTTCTCTCTCACAGAGGCACACATCAACACACATATCCCCCCATTCAGTATAGCATAAAGCAAGAACAAATATTTGGAATTATTTTTAATGTAAAAAAATAAACCTTCAGTGTTAACCAAGTCATCAGAGCAGCACACTTTAGGTTTCTCTAGGCGATTTAAACAGTAGTTTTGTACCATGATAACCTGAGGATAGGAAGAGATGCCTCTTCTAGGTGACTGGAAATGCTCTCTATCTTGAAATAAAAAAATTCTTCTCAGTCGTTTTGTTTTGTCAGCTGCTGAGTTCAGCAGAGTTGCAACAGTCTCTTTCCAGTTCAAAGAAAAGGTTAGACTCCATCTTAGAGAAGAACTCTTCTGCACGTAACAGTATTTCTTACTTCTTCCTAAAATGCATCTGATCTCTCACCAAGACGTGCCAGAAATAACAGTACCTACATCTTCCAACCAAACCTGAAAGGTTATTACTTGAGTTATTTTGGAAAGACTAGCAAGAGTTGTATTTCTCCCAGATGGCAGATTTCTGGATGCCATCATCAGAAATACACAGATACCAGTCCGTAATCATTTTGGGTCACATTATCCAGCTGGCATCTCTTTTCTTTCTTGTTTGTAATATGCATTCCTTAAAGACTCTGACAGAAGGTGGGGGTGGTGCCTGGACATGCTATACCCTTCCATGTGGGAGGGGGTTGCAATGATACTAACAGTATGGCTTTCTACTACCTACTTAAAAAAAAAAAAAAAAAGTCAAATTTAAATTTTCTTAAGAATTTTCTGATCTGACCCATGTACAACTCGAGGCAGACAAATTACACATATGTCAACTCTTCCCTTCTAGGATGCAAGTATTTTCCTAATTCTTTGAATTCAGTGGTGTATCTGAAAGGAACAGTTGCAAATATGTGTTGCTGTTGAGAATAAATGAATGGGCATGCCTGGTTCTACTGCATTCCTCCAAGGTACATGCAGATACATCATGGCCACATTTTGCCCCTCACACTATTGTTATTCCCACTCCTCTCTCACACACTCCAGAAACCGATTTCCTTCCCATTCCCACCTCTGCTCCTCAACCTCTCCATTAACATTTTTTACATGTCAAGTACAAGAGTAATTTAGGAGCAATTAATTTCCTAAGCTAAGTTCCAAGTAAGCAGCAGAAGTGACAAAATACTGAAGCACAGCAGATTGCCACACCACAAGCCATGTGGTGCTACAGTCTCTCTGAAAAATTATTACCATTACTCACACACATCAGGGAGTTGACTTTCCCTCATCTGTCACTTAAGATGAAAATATTTATTGATGGCACAGAAGTATCCCAATTTTTGCTTTTATTACTCATAATTTTAACATCATTCATCAAGAGGATTTGGAACACCAAAATCACTCTGTTCTGCAGTAGGACCAGAAGAACTTATATTTTATAACTTTCATTAATATCATAAATAATGGAGCTGCAGAATCAAGACCTAAACTAAAACTATCAGCTGAAGTACATTGCATTACTATGGTACTGTCATAAACAAAGCCTAACAGTAAACCAAGTCACAGAATGCCATGTTGGAAGGGATCCCAAGGATCATCTGGTCCAACCCTTCTAGGTGGTAGTGTAGTTTAAATGAGACAGCCCAGCATCCAGTCAAGTTGAGTCTTAAAACTGACCAGTGTAGGGAAATCCACTACTTCTCTTGGGAGAATATTCCAATTTCTAAGTGTTCTTATTGTGAAAAACTTTCTTCTGGATTCCAGTCAGAATCTCCCCATCAGTAACTTGTACACATTACTCCTTGTCTTTTCCGTGTGACTAATCATAAAAAGAGAGTCTTCATCATCCTGATACTTACCCTTTACATACTAGCATATGGTAATAAGCTTGCCCCTAAGCCTTCTAAAGGCTGAACAAAACCAGTTCTCTTAGTCTTTTCTCACATGGCAGGTCTTCCAGACCTGGTAACTCCTGTGGCTCTTCTCTGGATGCTTTCCAGACTGACCACATCATTTTCGGCCTGACAAGGATTGAGTAGAGTAGAACAATGACTTCTTTATCTCTGCTGGTAATGCAACCAGCGTCCTGTTGGCATTCTTTTAACTCTGCGGCACACTGTTCACTCATGCTGAGCTTGTCTTCAACCAAGACCCCCATGTCCCTTTCTACAAGGCTGCTCTCCAGCCAGGTGGATCCCAGTCTGAGCTGTACTCCTGGGTTATGTATTTCCAGTTGCAAGACCCTACATTTGTCCCTGCTAAAGTTCTTAAGGCTCTTGCTAGCCCACTCATTCAGCTCATCCAGGTCTTTCTGGAAGGTGGTTCTCTCTTCTGGAGTGTCCACCTCCCCACTCCTTTTGGTGTCTTAAGAGCAACTTCAGGGTGTTCTTGATCCCAAGATGCAGATCAGTGCAGATGCAGATATTAAACAGCATTGAGCCCAGTATCAGTCCCTGGGGAACCTCATTTGTGGCTGGCTGCCAGGTTGAGAGAACTATTTACTGCCACCCTCTAGGTATGGTCTGTCAGCTAGCTCCCCAACTACTGCACAGACCACCTATCTAAGCCACAATGAGTCAGTTTCTATAGGAGGAGGTTGTGGGGGACCTTGTCAAAAGCCTTGGAGAAGTCCAGGTAGACAATGTCAACTGCTCACCCTGCATTGACCAAGCAAGTTACTCTGTTATAGAAGACTATCCGTTTGTCAAACATCATTTGCCCTTGGTGAATCCATGTTGACATTTCCCAGCTGCATGCTTCAGTTGACTTGTGACAGTCCCTCATTAAAAGTTACAGTTACAGGACAATAACTTTGTGAATGCTTTTCATACCCTGTCCTAAATGGCATTCATGTGTCCAAAATGCACTCCAAAATTTACTCCTTTCTAGCCAAATAAAGACAATACATCCCTTTGATATAGGGCCCTGCTGCACACAGCAGCTCTCCTCACGGATCTTCATGCCAAGTGTTATACTGTGCTGCCTTAGGACAGCATTAGACCTTTCTCAACTGTTCATATGCACTAAGTCCCATTTACAGACATTTCAAAACACCCATTTGGAACAGATAAATATTATATCATCATCACCACTATTATTAATACATTTTCAATACCATTTGAGAGGTAAGGAGTAAGGAAGAAAAGAAAACCAACCCTGTGTGTGACCCTTCTGGATCCATGCATGGCAAAGCAAGAAGATACCATTAATTAAGATGATTTGACAGTTCACACTTTCCTACCATGAAGAGTGTTTCTTTATTTTCTGTTAAACAATATGTTGGAGCATTTCCAGGCAAGACAATATTTAAGAAGACGTTTAGAAGTAAAAAGAGCAAGCTTTCCAGTGGCCACTAGAGTTTATAGCTGAAATTATTTTTTTGAATGTTTGGGTTCTTCAAAACATATTTATGCTATGGATTCCCACAAGTTCTGGATGTTTTCTAATTAATTTCATCCTGCTCCGGCTCTCTTTGCATCAAAGCAGGAATGAGATTGATTACTGGCATTTATTTAGAACTGGATGCTTTATACAGCTGATGGCTGCTGATGGCAACTGTCACTCACTGTGACTTTATACTTAGTTTGATTAAGAGATGGTGAGAAAATATCCAGAAAATAAGTGCAAAAGTGAAAATTTTTCATCTTCCTTCTTCCTTGTCTCCTCAGGTACCCCAGTCACATTTTGAAGTTATTCTAGGGCAGAACAACTGCACCTCTACAACTGTAAACCGTCTAAAGGGAAGGGGTTTAAGAATTCAATAGAATGACTCACAGTTAAGTTCTGAAAACTTTTTGCTATTCATGGTAGTTCTCATTAAACAGTGTGGAAATATTTTAGAAGCAATAAGCAGTTACTATTCTTACGCTCATATTATTTTTAAAAAGGATCCCAAACTACATCAAAGCTCACTCAAAACCATCATCAGAGAACCTTAGCACACTAATTTTCAATCCTCTGCTTTAATGTAGCACTCAAGAGTTAGCCCTCCTGAGGCCAGGAGTCCTCTTTTTTCAATGTCAACATGATCAGACCAGGATACTTCCAATCACTGTCACACAAGCTGGATTTTTGCAGGCTCTGGAGGATGCAGAGTCCATTCCTGCAATTAAGCTTTCTGTCTGACAACTGCTCTTCTGTGGGCAAAGATGAAAGGAGACGTTTGCCAAGTCTTCATCTGAACAGAGTTTGTTAAAAGACAACTCTAAGAAAACAGAGTGGATCCAGTGTGCTGCATTTTCCTATCCATTATACAAGCGTACTCATTCAGACGCCTCTTTATGTCATTCAGTATAAATAAATACCTGCAGCAGTACCACACAAGACAAAAAAAGCCATGCTGTTGTGAAGCAGAACACAAGAATTGTTGAGATGGTCTTAGAGGTTACTATTATAACCTATTTAGTACCCACATACACACACATCCCTAGTCACATGTGGAACAAACATCATGATCATTAAGGATGACACTTTTATTTTTCTGTTTAACTCAAGGCAGCTGTTAATAGATGCTTATGTTGTACTCTGGCAGTGACTGTAGTTTACAGAGCACACCTGGGTTCACATTAAGCTACTTGACATGTAAGTTGATAGTAGTTGTAGCACACTACTCGTTCCTTCTTCCAGGTCATCCTACACTTGCTGACAGGAGCTATAACCACTGCACAGATGTATGAGACCTTCTTCTCCACCATAACATAACTTTATGCAAGAACAGAAGTGGATAAGACACAAGAAAGCAACAAGATTCTTATTAATAGCCTGTCCTTGACTTGCATACCCCATTCCTTCAGTCAGTATTTACAGAAGCTCTTGTTCAAAGAGACTGAAAGGAGGAGAAGCAAGGCTATCTTGATCTCTTTGACTGAGGACCACCTCTGCAGGAGCAGAGGCTCACTCTGTCAAAAAAGCGTATGTCTTTCTATTCAACATCAAATGTTAGCTGATCTTCTGTGTGTGAGATTTTCAGACAGACCATCACCCCATGGCTCTACACATGCTACTAGAGGGGAAAATGCAACACTTAGTCAAGAAAAGAGAAATTGGATTTTTAAAAAATATTATACGTATTATATCTATATCACCTTGATTTCAACCTACATGCATAGATCAGAAGGTTTTTCCTTTTTAGTTATTAAAACAGCAATCAGATGGCTACACATAACCATACATAATGACATATGGTTTCTGTTTTTTTCACACAAGTTGTAAGTTGATATAGAATCAAAGAATGGTTTAGGTTGGAAGGGACCTCAAAGATCATCTAGTTCCAAACCCCCTGCCATAGGCAGGGACACCTCCCACTAGAATAGGTCACTCAAGGCCTTATCCAACCTAGACATGAACACCTTAAGGTAGCCTCCTCAAGCTCCCTGGACAACCCATTGCAGTGTTTCAGCACCCTCACTGTAAAGAACTTCCTCCTAATACCTAGTTTAAATCTCCCATCTTACAGTTTAAACCCATTACTCCTCGTCCTGTCATTACAAGACCTTGTAATTAGTCCTTCCCCAGCCTTCCTGTAGGCCTCCTTCAGATACTTCAAGGTCTCCTTGAAGTCTTCTCTTCTCCCAGCTAAAGAGCCTCCAGCTCCAGGGTGCTCCAGCCATCTGATCATCTTCATGGCCCTCCCCTGCACCTGCTCCAACAGTTCCATGTCCTTCTTGTGGTTGGGGTTACAGAACCACACACAGTACTCCAGGTGGCATCTGACGAGAGCAGAGCACGGGGGGAGAATTACCTCCCTTGCCCTACTGACCATGCTGCTCTTGATACAGCCCAGGACACAGTTGCTGTCTGAGCCGCATGTGCACACTGTTGGCTCATGTTGAGCTTTTCATCAACCCAGACCCCCAGGTCCTTTTCCTCAGGGCTGCTCTCCAGCCACTCACCACCCAAGCCTGGATTTGTGCTTGGGACTGCGCCGACCCAGCTGCAGAACCTTACGCTTGGCCTTGTTGACTTTCATGAGGTTAGCCTGGGCCCACCTCTCCAGCCTGTCCAGGTCCCTCTGGATGCCATCCCTGCCCTCTAGCAAGTCGACTGTGCCACACAGCTTGGTGTCATCTGCAAACTTGCTGAGGGAGCACTCAATTCCTCTGTTCATGTTGCTGACAAAGATGTTAAACAGCACTGACAGGGACGCCACTTGTCACTGGTCTCCAGGTGGACATTGTGCCCTTGATCGCCACTCCCTGCATTCGATCATCCAGCCAGTTCCTTATCCAGTGAGTTGTCCACCCATCAAGTCCATGTTTTTCCAGTTTGGTGACCGGGATGTCATGTGGGACAGAGTCAAAGGCCTTACTCAGGTCCAGGTAGATGACATCAGTTGATCTTCCCCTGTCCACCGCTGCTGTGACTTCATCCTAAAAAGCCATCAAATTTGTCAGGCATTTGCCCTTGGTGAAGCCATGCTGGTTACCATCAAACACCTCTGCTTTGTTTTCCATCTGCCTTAGCAGAGCCTTGAGGAGGATCTGCTCCATGATCTTGCCAGGCAGAGAGGTGAGACTGGCTGGTCTGTAGTTCCTGGGGTCGTCCTTTTTTCCCTTCTTGAAGATGGGTGTTATGTTTGCCCTTTTTTATGGACCATATGGCTGGCCACACCTTTGCTTTGATACCTATGTTCTCCGCATATGGTTTCTTACCACACTGTGCTATAGTCTGAGAGCTAGGAGGGGATGGCAGATTATTTACCAGATATAGTCACCTTCTTAGTCAAGGCACTTGGTTCATTTCCAAATAATTTTTCACATAATGTTTCCTGGTATGGATGCAGGACTTTGTAGAAAGAAGATGTGAAGGCAGCTATGATTTTTTCTAACAAACACTGAGAATTTTACAATTAAGATGACCAACATATTCTTCTTCCACCAAACTGATTAAAATCCTTCATAAAATTAGGAACATGAAACCCTTTCCCAAACCAGCCTTCCTAGACACCACCGAATTCAGCAGGCCTTCCTGTATGGCTGCTCTTACAATAAAATGACATTTTAAAACAAAGTTAGGAGTTCCTAATGCTCTTGCCACTGTTCTTCGATGAAGGCACAATGGCACAAATCATCTAGAGTTCCTACACACTGAAAAGGGGCAAAAGACTTTGCTTCCTTTCTATTTCAACTGCTGCTTCTTCCATCCATAAGTGCTAGGTCATAATGAATGAATCTCAAGATTTATTCATTATGGAGGTTTATCCATTATGCTCACCACTAGCAGCTCTACAGAAGATGGATAGACAGCTTTTGTTCAAGGCAAGGAAAAAAGGGATTCAATGAGACAGCAAATAAAAGTAAGATTGGAGCACATCCAAGACAAGAAAAAAATTATGTGGCACACAGAAGAAGAGATGAAGATCAGAAAGATGCATAGCAATAATACTGGAACAAACCTTATTTTTCATTTACATGAGAGAATGCAAGTGAAATTTATTTTGGGATGGGGGTATAGCCATAAGATAAGAAGTGAGAGAGTTAAAAGTGTCATATGCTTTGCCCCAAAACAACACATTCTTTTACGATCATTAATACAGGCAGCTTCCATAGCAGACATCCTAAATCCTACCTGTATATTCATACAGCTCTGGTGCTTCAAAGACATGATAGCTGTCATGTTTTAAGTTATCAATGAAACCATGGTAATAAAATACAACAAACAAACAAACCTGCCAAAAATGTCCAACCCAGACCACCACTAAATCCACCCATTACAATAGACAAAAAGATTTAACTACAATGTACTTAAAAACAACTGTAAAACTATATGCTTCAAGAAAACTCTGCAGTTTTCTATTCTTACTTAAGAGATTTGTTAATATTTAAAGCTCCTAGCGACTCTGGTGCTACGCCTGAGTTATTCCAATAAGAAAACAAAGTAAAACACAAGTAATGCTATAGTGATGGAGACCAAGTGCTAATTTCTTGTCAAAACTTGAAGTCAACTCTCAATGGAAGAGTAAGTAAGATGAAGTAATGTTTTCCCATTTCTGTGACAGCACTTTTCATGTTGACAACCAAAGATAAAGGCCAGGCTCAAGGTTTGAACTTCTACCATGACTCTAGCAAACCATCAGCTGATTTTCAAGGAAATCAACCTGTTCAGAGACATTTTTTATTCAAATAAAAGACAAAACAACAACAAGAAGAAAAAAACCACACAACAAAACTTCCTGAATCACTCTTAAATTAAAAGCTAGCTAAGAATCTAAGCTACTGGAGACTGGCAATGCTATAGAGATGTCAGTTTTCTCTATATATCATTGTCTTGTAACCAGACCCTGTGCTGGCTGAAAGTCAAGACATCTGTTCCTCATAAAATCATGACATTTTGAAATTTCTATTTCATTCCAAACTGGGGGAAAAAAAAAAAAAAATTCACATTTCCTATAAATGTTCTAAAAAAATAAAAGTTCCAGGTTCGCATATACAAGAATTCCTCTTATTAGGACACAGGGTATGTTTCTTCTGTCAAATGGTTCCACCATAACACCAAGGTAATATTTTAAAACATCTCACTTTCAGGACCACACAGTATTTGACAGCTGCTCTTAATTTTTTTTTTTTTTAATGTAATGTGCTTATAACAAATTTTAAAATTACTGCATCATCGATATGATACCAGTGTGGTGTATATATATATATTACTCTGTCACACACATGTACATATATATTTACAAATATATATATATGTATGTATAACCTTCATAAATAGTGATTGCAGAAATAAAGACTGACTTCCCTTAGGCTTTTTCTAAGACTAATTTACTCTTACTATAATGACCACAAAGGGAATACAAGCTATTCCAGTAAAACATGTGATCACCATTCCTTCACTTATAAGCATCTCTTCTTGAGATTTTTTTTTTTTTCTGAACGCAAAATTATCTGGAAAACATTGCAGTATGGAGAAAAATCATCTTTATGGGAACAAAACTAAAATTATCCTCAAAAAAGCTTCTTCTAATAAAATTTAATGCTGCAGGATACTCAAAGTACTGATTGTAGAAAGGAAGAGAATGTGTTTACATCATAGCAAATCAGACTTTGTTTTGAGCACCCATAATGTAATCCCTGTCTTAGGCAGACAAAGTCTACACATATTCCTTGATTTACATCACATCTGCTCACATGGCAGACTACAGTACAATCAAATGACCTGTTATAGAGCAAGTCAAAAACCCAGATGCCCATTCAATCAAGTGTTATGTGCTGTGCCCTAATTAAATTTCTCCTGTAGGATTACAGTGAGCTTCAACCTGATCCTCACCTATTCAGGTTTCCAATATGAACTTTGTAGAGATATAGGATCTCAAGAGCCCCTTGAAACCCTACGTTGTGAAAACATGCCATTTATTGGGGTTTATGACTTATGGGGTTGACAGAGACCTCTACAGGTCTCCAAGTCCAGCCCCCTACTCACAACATGATCAACTAGAGCAGGTTTTAATGTTTATGCAGAATTTTCTGCATATTGTTGCTTGTTGTCTTTTGTCCTTTCTCTGGACACCAATAAGAGCCTGGCTCTGCCTTCTTTACTCTCTCTATTAGGTATCTGTACACAATGCTAATATCCTCATGATCTTTCTCTTCTCCAGACTGAACTGTCCAGCTCTTTCAGCCTCTTCTCATAAATCAGTGCTCCAAATCCTTAATCTTCTTAGTAGCCCTTCACTGCTCTCACATCAGTAGGTTCATGTCTTGCAGAGGGGAGACCAAAACTTGACTCATGATTCCAAACATGGCCACACCAGTGCTGGGCACAGAGGAATAATCTCATCAGACGAATAATCTCATCTCTTGACCTACTAGCAACACTTTCCCCAATGCTTCTGGTGCATTTCTGGCTCATGTTCAACTTGTTGTCGACCAGCAATCCCAGGACTCTATTTGATGTTCAATTTATCATAATCACATCAATGCAATCACTGCAAAGTTAATTCAGTACAATGGGTGTTGTAATCTTGGGGAGTGTTTGGTGCTGTACATGTTTTCAATCTATTCTCTTATCATATCAGGTCTCTCCTCCCATACTAGGTGTGTGGGAAAAAATGACAGATAAATATCAGCCACTCAATTACCACCCAATTATTGCTTTAATAGATACAAAACACGCTCCTACTTGTGGTCTAACCACTTGCTTTTCTTTTTCTCAACAGCTTCTTTCCAACATGATGCTTGTAAGAGGAATAAATACACCCAACTAGGCCAAATTATTTCACCCAGTCGCATGATTTGAACAACTACAAGTAGCAAACAACAGGAGGTTCAAGAAAATGTAATGGACAAGTGCAAAAAAGGTTGCCAACAGGCATATTCCTACTCACGATGCACTCATTACATAAAACTTTGGGTTTAAGAGAAGCATCTGCTCTCACCAGTTGCAAGAATTCTAGTCTTGGTGACTCACCATCTTATCTGCTAGAGTACTGCTCAGGAAAGTCACAGACCTGACAGTGAGTTGCTAAGAAGCTGGAGCCCTCCATCTCCCCAACTAAACAGATATCCTCCTGGCTGAGAATTGCATCAGAAGAACCCATTACCACCTGAGTTCACCCACCACCCCCAAAATTTCTCAGCTCATTTTTATTTAACACAAATTTACTTTTTGTCTATCATGCTGTAAAGCTCACACTTTTAGAACAATGTTTGTACTGATCACCTACAAAGTTTCAGTAGTTGGCATATCAAAGCTAATTACTGTACTTAAGGAACATGTCTGGATGCCCCCTTCATGATAGCACACCAGGAGTTCATCTCCAGCTACATGGACCACTGCATTTCAGCATGAGAGGCATCACACAGTCACAATAGAAACAAGCAAAAGGGATACTATGCAACACAATGTACCACTCCAGTCTTCTTTTCCCACTACTGACTTTTATTATTAGCAACTGCTTATGAGTAAGCACAGTTTCTTTACTTTGCACTGTACAGCACTCTTTATTTCCAAAGAAAAAATTCCTTTCCACCACATGAAAGTGTCCCTCCTTAGCCTAGGCAGTTATGCTCATTTGTACCATTTGTCCAGCTAGACTCTTGGTGCAAAACCAGTTTTCATAACTTAAAGGTGTGTAAAACTACAGAATGCCAAACATGAAGCTGAGTGGCCTCTTGCTTCCACTTTCTTCTTAGTAAGAGTCCCAGGGACACAGTAATCGTAGAATCAGTCAGGGTTGGAAGGGACTACAAGGATTATCTAGTTCCAACCCCACTGCCCTGGGCAGGGACACCCTACCCTAGGTCAGGCTGGCCAAAGGCTCATCCAGCCTGGCCTTAAACACCTCCAGGGATGTGGCCCCAACCACCCTCCTGGGCAACCCATTCCAGGGCCTCACCACTCTCATGCTGAAGAACTTCCTCCTCATCTCCAGTCTGAATCTCCCCACCTCCAGCTTTGCTCCATTCCCCCTAGTCCTGTCACTACCTGATAGCCTAAAAAGTCCCTCCTCAACTTTTTGTAGGCCACTTCAGATACTGGAAGGCCACAATAAGGTCACCTCGGAGCCTCCTCTTCTCTGGACTGAACAGCCACAACTCTTACAGTCTTACCTCATTGTACCCCTCTGAAAATCCTCGTGGCCCTTCTCTGGACATGCTCCAGCATGTCCACATCCCTCTTGTAACAGGGGCTACAAAACTGGACACAGAACTCCAGGTGGGGTCTCACCAGAGCACAGTAGAGGGGGAAAATCACCTCCATCGACCTGCTGGCCATACTTCTCCTGATGCAGTCCAGGATCTGGTTGGCTTTCTGGGCTACAAGTGCACACTGTCAGCTCATGCTGAGCTTGTCATCCACTGGCACCCCCAAGTCCCTCTCCTCAGGATTGCTCTCCAGCCAGTCACTGCCCAGCCTGTATTTGTGCTTGGGATTGCCTCGACTCAGATGCAGGACCAGTGAAAGTTCCTCCAAAGTGAGGATGTCAGCACCACTTCTCTCAAGACTTTTCCTCTTCCTGCTTGCAGAACTACAATCCATTAAGTTTATCACAGAGGACAGCATGCAATAAATTAAAGACACACTTTTCCCTCTGGGTCATCCCGCTACTATTAAAAGCATTGCAAGTAGCTTGTTACAAACTAGAGACAAATACTACTGCATGCACAAATTCTCAAACAGCCTCAGAAATCTGAGATTTCATGCCAGAAGAGACCCTCTAACACTAACCTCTGTCTTTTTGCACCAGTGTAGTTAACTTGATTAGAGGGGTGGGGGAGTTGTTTTGTGTTTGTTTGTTTTTATTATAGTACTATAAGTTATTCTCCCTCTACTCCACACAGGAGAACCCAAGACAGGGAAGATACTATTAAAAAGAAAGCTTTTACTGCACTCACACTGAGAAAAAGATGCAAGTGATTTAGACATACTGTTTTAGCCAACCTAGTGTGACCTGTGAGTGTAAAGAAGGATTTTCATCATTTCAGACCAAACTTTGAAAGGCATCATTTTTATTGCAGTTTAGGTTAATAAACTTGAAAGGTACTTCATTAACACATGGCAGCCTGGAGATCATTAGCAATCTGTCCCTCCCTCTGAAAAAGGTATTTTGGATTAATAGCGAATGCATCTTTATCTTACATATTATAAAACATGCAACATGGTTATTGAGATGTTACACTTTATGGCTCTCACACTTTCTTAGTAATTGTACAATTACCTCAAGAGTTAAAATTTTATTTTGCTATATCGGTAGCAGTTACATGAGGCTTCGTAATTGCTCAGCAGTATGAAAGCTTATCAACCACAAATCTTTTCATTATGTGAGTATTGACTATGTAAAAGAAAAAAAAATCATTACAGTTTACTCTCTGCTCTTGGTACAGAAGTCACAGCTTTGTTACAGGTTCACTGGTATTATAAAAATCAGCTCTAAGATTATACCTGGCTCTACTAAGTACTCCAGCTCTCCCATTTCTGCCACAATTTGACTTCTTCAGATTAACTGAAAAGGTATTATCCCTGCAAGAAACTGATGGATGCCAAATGGTGTAGGAGTCAACCTTTTGAAAGTACAACGTGCTAAAAAGACTTCCTCAGAAAGAGCACAAGACCTCAGCCTGATTGTCAGAAGTTTTCCTCACCTTAAACAAGACAGTGTGATTCCTCCTCTTTGAACTGATCGGACTGACAAATTCTCTGCTTTTACCTTGATCAGGAATGCCCAACCCTGCTGCACCCTAAAAAGCCCAATGAGTGGAGTCACTGGTGTGGGAGACCACAGAGCCATCAAAATGTTCGGAAAACACCTCCAAGGAGCTATTGATACACACCCTACACATCTAACTGTCCATAAGGTGCCAACTACAGTCTTAAGCATGCTATCAGATATTATATAAGGTTACATAATTTTTAAAACTATGTATTTTATGCGGTAATTTTAACTTCCTTGTTGAAACTTCAATACCACCTTGGGTATTAAATACCTGGGGTATTTAATCAAACCAAACTCAGATCAACAAACCAATCCAACCACATATACAGTCAAGTAACCACTGTTCAGCTCAAGACAACCCCTTTCTCTCTACCCTCTTGACAAACAGGGATAGAGTCAAGAGAGCAGATTTACCCAAACACTATCTACTAAATACTTTGTATGCATTACCAAGACACTGGTCTGTAGATGCACAGAAAGAAGCAGCATAGCATCAGCAGCTCTTCCTTTTCTGAGAAGAGATTCCTAGCAAATGCCTATCAGCAACGGAAGCAGAAATAGGGCCAACGAAAAGAGCCACAGGTAATTTGAATCCAACTGTGTCATCCTGGGAAGAACTGAATGGGAGTTTCTAATAGCAACTGAAACTTGCACTCAAAACCCCAGTAATAAGCTCCCAGTAATCATTATTGACCTGTCACTGAAACCTTTCCCTCAGCCAACCTGTAGTTTGGCTGTCATGCTTCTCTCACTTGGATATTTTTGAAATCTGTTTTAATGGCATTCCCTACTGGAACTCAACATATATTTCCCATTTAACTCCCAGTTTTAAGATTGGCACAAATATGCATCTCCAGGTAAAAACAGCCATTTTGTTGTGAAGTTTCTACTTGCGTTAGTGGGCTGAAGCTCAGACATTGCAAACTCAGGAAACAAAACACGGCTACATAAAGGAAAATATGCATGACAGAAAATGAATAACTAATGAAAAGAAACACAAAAATGGATAGTAAAATAAGGAAGATACATGTTTATTTTAATGATATTTACTACTGATGTGCTATTGTTACTATTTTTTAAAGAAATTTTCTTACAGTTTAAAGGAAATGGCTTTTCCAGTTATTTTCTTTACATCGCTTGTGTATTTCCACAGGAAATTACCACTTTCAAAGTCCTATTCCACTTCAGCTGAATTAAGCATTTATTAAATAGTAATCAAGAAAAAAATACCTTACAGGTCATCTTATGAAAATATAATTTATTAAAAAAATAAGTTAGGAAAGCAAGAAAGTTACTGACAATGAACATGTAAGTTATACACAAGTGAAAAATGTCACAGCCTACAAAGAGGTTTTGATAAAAATTATGATAATTTTCCTATGTAGCCTCCCCAGATGAGGTTTTAAGCTGCTGGAAATGCAAGTTCAAACAGTTGCTTCCAAATTCTATATCTTGTTTACCCTGCTTACTGTTGTAAGAAAGCACCAATATGAAATGTCTTAGGGATGACAAAAATCAAATTTGTGTGTATACACCAGAAACACTTGCAAGGCTCTAATGTTCTGTCACATGAATTTCTTTTTACAGTTAGCACTACATACACAAACATATACATACACACACAGTCATTATATTATGCAACCTCAATCCACTAGGAATTCTACTGTGTCATACTAAATTAGAGTCAGATGAGGTTTCATTTGAGGCTGAATTATCATTATAAAAGCAAAATGTCATATAAAAGCCATGAATTTCCATATACTTAATGTCTAGAGTATCTTGATCTGACTGATAGTAAATTAGGAGGCTGGCTCAGTTTAAATTAACACAGCTGGAAGGCTGTTCCTATGTATAATTGAGCTACCTCTGACCACATGAGCCATTCTACCAATTGAGCAACATCAGCTTTACCTTTGAGAACCACCCCCCACATAAAGGACAGAGGATGATAAAGGCATTTTAAGTCTAATTTGCTTATAAACCTAGTTTGAAGTGATCTCATTAGATCTGAGCCCAAACTGCTGCTTACAAGGTGAGGGAAATAAAGTATACTGCAACTTCAATGTAGGTGAGATACAAGAAATCCAAGCAGATGAGCCAAGTGTAAAGAACGCAGTAATATCAAGCTACTTGATTCAGAAAATCAGAAATCTACTTAGTTCTTCTTTTGGAGAATTCAGACAACTTGTCCCTTGAGAGACATCTTTAAAGCAGAGGTGTGTTACCCTCTTGTTTCATGTCCAACAAGCACACCGACTGCTGAATGAACATCATATAACCATGTACTCCTCATAGAGGGCTTGCTTGGGAGGATAGGAAAAGATGCTGCTTCTAAGCAGTAAGCTCTTGCACAGTGGCAGAAGAGCTATGCAATCACATTAAAAAAGGAAGAAAAATTTTATTTGCCCAGAATAAAAGGGTTTTCTTTATCTTTTTCAGGCCAATCAAAAAACTACACTACTCTAGGTTGAGGAGACCTTAAGGTAACCTTCCAGTATCTGAAGGGGACCTACAGAAAGGCTGGGGAGGGACTATTCACAAGGTCTTGTAATGACAGGACGAGGGGGAATGGGTTCACATTGGTGGAGGGGAGATTTGAATGGGATGTTAGGAGGAAGTTCTTCACAGTGAGGAAGTTCTTCACAGTGAGGGTGGTGAGGCACTGGAACAGGTTGCCCAAGGAGGTTGTGTCTGCTCCCTCCCTGCATGTGTTCAAGGCCAGGCTGGATGAGGTCTTGAGCGATCTGATCTAGTGGGAGGTGTCCCTGCCTATGGCGGGGGGTTGGAACTGGATGATCTTTAAGGTCTCTTCCAACCTAAACCATTCTGTGATTCTATGATTCTATCAGTAAGAGCAGTTGCAATTCAGCTTTAGCCTATCTTGCCTGCACTAGAACTGGGAAGGATCTGGAGAGACAGACACTGGTATTGTTGAACACTTACATTATCTGCTTATAGCTGAAGGCATTGCATAGTACAAGAGGGGATACTTAAATGCTTACACACCTTCAAAAATATAGTATGACACCCAAAATGGATGGACACATGAAGAAATATATACCCACATTACCACTGCATTACTCAACTCCTGCCATATTCCAAAGTACTAAGTAACACCACCTTCATGATTAGCTGTTACCGTTTTCTACAATGCACTTTGTACTTAAAGACATGAAAGAGAAGGAAGGGAAAAGAAAAAAGGTTAAGGTATTTCAGCACCTCATCCATAACTATGATGGCATCAGCAAACAGATCCACCAAATGGTTATGAAATTATACCTCAGAGTAAAGCTTATTTCAAGATCATTCATCATCATCAGATCCAATTTCTGAAGCGATTCAGCATACAGATAATGTTTTCATCTACTTCATCCTTTCATGTGCTGGTCAAAGATGGCAGGATAAGGAAATCAACTGAAAGTACTTGAAAAAAAAAAAAAAGGAAGAAAAGAAAAATATTTTCAGAAGTGTCTAGATTCCTTTCTTGACTTGTTTAGTCAATTCACCAAAGCAGTAGCACAAAAAAATCCCAGTAGGATTAACTCTGTTCATAGGTGAATATGAATAGAACGAAATTTCAAAGTTCTGTAGTTTCAGCTGCACCCACAAATGAGTACACACAAATTTATACATATATAAAATACAAATAGACATGTAAATGAAGTAAACTTTTGACTCCTAGAATGACAAGTTTTCTCCTTCAGACATATCAAGAACTTCATTTAAAAAATTCACATGAAGTCCAACCCATAGCTTCTTCTGAACTGTAATTCTTATTACTGTGAAGATCCATGAAGTTAGTCACACTTTATTGCAAGAGAAGTAAAGCCATACTGCTCCAGCAGCCCAGCAATCAACAGCTGTGAAAGAGCTGAAAATAATTGATATACTACACATCGTCACATTCTTAACACCTTGTGACTGCTTATCTACCACTAAAAAGTACTAGGTAACTTAACAAAGAAAATAGAGAATATACTAGTGTTAAAAATATTGCAGTAAAACTATGGGCTTAAAGTAGACCTGAGTTGTTTTTTTCAAATATATTACAGCATACATAATTTTACTTTTTTCTTTAGTTGCTACCACTGCAAAAATCAGGAGACTATTAGACGTCTGTAAAAGCTCGTTCCAGGAGGCAGTACAGAACATTATTAATCCACAACTTGAATTCTGAAAGAAAAAAAAAAATGTTGCTCTTCTAACATACATAAGAATGAAAATATATCAGTTTAGCATATACTCTACTCGTTTCCTTTCCAGACCTTCTATAGTTTCATCAACTGAAGTAACTGCAAATCTTTAATTTATGATGTGCAAGAGTAATTTCTGCAACTCCCAACAAACAAAGCAGAGAGGTCTGACAAAATAAGTTACTAATGAGCAAAAATAAGGCTTGTTCTTTCCCACTATTCAAATCCCTGCTTTGATTAGTAGAATGAGATTCAGTCACTTTTCCTCAGCCTGCTTTAATAAATACTCAGCATGAAACATCGCCATTGTACCACATTGTGTGGATTAATCTCATACGGAATGGCTTGATTCTACTCTCATAGTGGACTTCTGCAACTGATTTGAAATTTTAAAAAGGGAAAAATACATACTTAAGTAATTGGTAATAAAAGATCCTTGGAAGTTTCTTACCTACTATTAGGCTAGGAGAACACATTCCCAGATCTAAATTTCAAAATTTGCCTAACAAATACAAGAAAATTATTTTGCCATCTGTATACTAAAACTTAAAAATATAATGTACAAAAACTGAATGAAGAAAAATAACCAGAGGGAGTGGATATAGACAGCTAAATAACCTGAGTAGCTTTTACAAAGCTACAACAGCTGCATCATAACCAGCAGAAATATTCTAAGTTTAGACAGAAATTGTCTCCCTGACTAACTGTTCCTCCATCTAAAGACATCCCTGCTGTGACACACATTGCAGTTCAGATGGGAAGAGATGCAACATCACGCACCTACTTTCAGGGCTCAAAAGTACACATTGTACAGACTACAAAGGAAAAAAAATCCACTAATGATTTGTCATTATCCAAATAACACTTTGTACTCAAACTCTAACTATATTGCAGTATTTAACTCAGGATAAGTGTTTAACTTTTGATAACCTCAGATTTTTGAGGCAAATGCAGGTTTTTCAGTCAATCTGTAAAGCAACACAGCCCATGACAGTTTGTTTTTCAAAACAAATATGGTCCTCTCAAGTCACAAGAACAACCAAGTTTTTCACAAACCAACATCCCAGGTGCCATCTTCTAACCAGGGCAAGGGGATGCTTGGAAGATGAGTTGTGCTACCTGGTAGAACAGCTTTTTCGTGATTTTTAAAGCATCTTTATAGCCTTCCTCTGGCATGTGGTAACGACTAGACTTCCTTTATCGTCCTTAACTACTTTAACAGCATTGCCAAGGGAGACAGAACTGAAAACACCTAGGTTTTGGCAGAAGGAATCATTCTTTTGTTCTCTGCGGAAGAAGGGAACACCACCTATGTCAGGCAGTGCAGAAGTGTGTGCAAGCAAGCAACTCACTCCACTTCAGCTGCCTCTCGGTGACAGGTGGACTCCGTTAAATACCCATACGTAAACGTTCACAGAAGACAGGCAGTCATTGCAGCCCAGTCAGTAATTTGACGCCTTGCATTTCAATATACGTATATGTGTATTTATATTCGTGAAATGTGTGGCTTCTCAATGAATGGCAACTTTGGCTAGCAGTACGCATTTCCGGATCTACTCTACAGATCGGTTCGGTGATGGCAGCGTCGGGAGCGCCTCTTCACCGAGATCCTACCCGCTGGAACGGCCTGGAGACAGTCCGACAGACGCCACGGACCCTTCATACTGCTACCACACAAACCGCTCAAGCAGAACTCTGCTCAGCCACACCACAGCGCCCTGCCCTCAGTTGCCTGATGCTCACCAGGCTCCCATGCCCTCTTGATACCCAAATTCAACAGCCACCGCCTGCCTTCGGAGAGAACTTGGGCCGAGCCTAGCCCCACGGCCGCGCAGACGAGCAGCGCTCGCTTCCTCTCCCGACCCGGCAAGGCCACAGGCAAGCTCGCCTACCGGGACAGCTTCTCAGCCGTCCCGTTCCCACGGCTCTTCTTGCGGGGCTTCCTTGAAGGGAGCGAGCAGCACCCCCCGCAGCCCGTGAGTAGCGGCCCGCAGCCGGTCAGGCCCCGGCTCGAAGAGATGCCAGAGGGCTCTTCTCCCGAGGCCACCAGTGCCAGGCCAGGGCGCCGCGGCCGCCGCAGGTGGAGAGGGCTGCGCCCATTCCCGGGGAGACCTCGCCTCCTAGCGCCCGCGCCGGGCTGCGCTGCAGGCAGCGGGAGAGAAGAACCGGCTGACTCCCGTACCCCTTCACCTTCCTGCATCGGGCCCGATACGTGACCGACGGAGGCGGGTAGAGAAAGCCGTAAGATACCGGCAAGGCCAGCCGAGAAACGGCAGCGGGAGGAGGGCACCGGGCAGACAAGGTTCCTGCGCTGCCCCTCGATGAGCGGACGCTGCAAGCCCTGCGGCCCGCCTGGCCCCGCCGAGCTCAGGGAGGCGCGGGCTGCTCAGCGTTACCTTTCGAAGAGCAGCCGGATCATGAAGATGCAGAAGGCCAGGGGGAAGGCTAGGTAGAGGTCCTCCGCCTGCGGGAAAGCGGCTTCCTCCGTGCTCTGCAGGTCCGCCCAGGTGACGTTGTGCGGCAGCCAGAACCGCTCGTTCCAGAACCATGCGAGGATCCCTGCCATCTTTGCTTTGTCTGCCGCGGCGCCCCCCGCTCCGCTCCGCCCGCCNGGCCGCGCCGGCCCCCATTGGCTCCCGCCCGCGCCCCGCCGCGCGGCTGCTCAGCTGCCCCCGGGGCCCGCCGCACTCCTCAGGCGGTTTCGGGGCTGGCTTTACCGTGCGGTCAGAATCAGCCTTGTACCGCCCCTCTTCGCCCTCCAGAGAAACTCACCAAACCCTGAACCAGAAATTACGCGGCCCAAGCTAGCGAGGACCCCGTTCTGCGGGTACTCACCGCCGCCAAGGCTGCGCGCAGCAAGCGTGCTGCACCCGACTGGGACGCAGTCTCCGCTTCAGCGTGGACTGGGCGTCCAACCGGCCTGGCGGCGACGCGGCTACGCGCCTTGTCACACCGCTGGGCTGCGGCGGCCCTCTCTCCCACCGCTCATACGAGCTGATCCGCCGTGCGGTACTGCCGGGCTCCCGGCAAGCCTGGGAAGGCTGGTGCCTGATTTAAATAGGCAGACTGCGGAAACATCAATCCCTCCTTTTCCGAACCGTGCAAAGTCACACGGACTGGTATCGGCTGCCTTTGCCCGGCCCTTGCCGAATAACCCTCTCAGGGACGCTGCTTTCTGCCGTTTTCTGCCAGGGCATTTAAATGGAAGCGGGACTGTCCTTGATGAAAGGATCCTCTGAAACATTTGTGACTTAAGCCTATATGCCTGTATAGCAAACAGGCATAAATGAGGCATGGAAAAGCGTCTTAGAGCACGCCTAGAGCAGCAACAAATCTGAGACTAGGACTGTGGCTTTGCACTCCTAGCTAATCGGTTTTGCCTTTATGTAGGTTTTTGGCTTTGGTTCCCTATCTGACCAGTCCCACTAGAGACAAGCTGCAAGAGTAGAACTTAACTGTCTCCAGCAGACTATAGCAAAGGTGTTTTGCCAGCTTTAGAGTAGCTGCTGGACTGTATTCGTAGTGGTCTAAGCGCAGAGAAAATTACTTCAAGTAGTAGCTATGTCGTTCCTGTAACATCACTATTTTGTCTGTCCTGCCTCGCTTAATTTTAGATGGCTTTAGTTTTCTCAACTGTATAATCACACTCTCCAGCTGTCTCCTGCATACTAGGAGGCACTAACTTATGGACATGCCATACTCCAGGATTTTGTCATTCTGCCTGTTAGGTTTTCTGCTAGCTTGCCCTTTTCTTCCCACTGACTCTACTTAGCCGTAATGAAAAATTGCACAGCTCTTAATTTTTGTGCTGAAGAAAATTTAAACAAACAACCCTAATGCTGTGAAAAAATGCTATACTGATTTAAACCATTTAAATTATTTTCATTTAGGATATTTTGAGGAAGTTTCAGGGAATACTTAGGCAGGATGGTCGAGAGGCCATGCAGATGAACCTGCCACTGGCTATTTTGGTTTTACTGCAAAGCCACCCTAAGAGTGTGTAAATACTTTGATTCAGTTCTTATGATTACTTCTTGGGGAGAGAGATAAGAGCTGGTAGCTGGACTCTGCTCCATGAACACCTAGTCCTTCCAATGATCTGAAAAACAGTGTGAGCTCTATTATCACTGCCAGATCTACCTGCCCCCATCTCTTCCTTCACAGTGATTATGGTGCTCACTGCCTGTGCTTGTCTGAGCCCTCAACTCCTGTCTGGTTCTAGCCTCACACACAATCATCTCAGAATCTTACTATGATTCTCTGACATGAGCTTATCTGTCAAATCCCAGGGCTTTCTGGTGGTGGAGAGAAAACTGACCAGGGGAATTTCACACCTCTGGTGCAGCCATTTTCACTTTCAAATTATTTCCTGTACAGAAGAAAACATCCCTTTGCTCAAATCAGCAAAGCCTCTTTTAGACAGTGCTGGAAATACAACTCACCAATAAGAGCCTTTTCCTTTCCAACCACTCTGCCTTGTTCTTACAGATAGATTTCTGTCCCCCTAGCTAGCTGACCTAGATCCCAGAGCTTCCAGAACTTTCCAGAAGCTCATCTTCCAGCATTTTCATGAACTCCTGCACACATACCTTAGTCCCTCTTCAGTTACAATACAACCAAATTATCCAAATCACTCAATTTTCTAAATGGACTTGCATGAGCCAGTCTTAAATGGATGTATGAGTGTTTGTCTTCAGAATTACCTCAGAAGCATAAATTTTGAAATCTATTGATGCAGAGCTCTTCAGATATTATTTTAAAAGCTGACAATACAGAGATAACAATTTGTTTTATTAATGATAATTGTGTTTAATGCAAGGTTAATTTTAATCAGAAAAATTGGTATCATTGTTCTGCACCTGAGAGTGACCTGCATTTTTTCAGTATATTTCAATATTCCGATTGGTTTAGAAGTATATTCAATATTTATGTCTTTTTCCAATACAACAAAGTAGTTCTTTCCCAGCCAGTACTGAGGCTTTCTGGCACTAGTGCTCAGCATTGCTTATGTACAGATACAGGAAAGGAATATATCTTCACAGAATAGACCTAGGAACGGTAATAATCTGATGATGCAGAAGAGGTTAATTTATGCTGAACTATTACTGTAATTGACTTTTGTGTCAGGATAAAATGATGTTAGGATGACAGATCTCTAAGCATATCTGAAAATTAATGACATTTCTGAAACATCTGGGAGGATGACCAATTAAAAGCTTTTAATTGAATTCAAATTGCAGCAGCAATTATGCAGATGTAGCTAAGACAGGACTATGGAATGAGAATGCTTGAATATTGTGCTTTGGAAGGAGATACTACAAGGATTTGTATTTCTGCCCCATAATACTGTTATGTTACAGAAGGGCCCCCCACAGAACTTTTACGCTATGGTTTCATGTGTGGTCTCATATCCTGAAGCAACTAATTCCAAGACAGTGCTAGAACTGTATCAACAAAGCTGTGTTAGATCTCCAGTGCAAAAGAAAACATTCCTTAGCTTTAGAAATAAAATTATTGCTCTTAGTCTAATGAATTTGCATGGCAGAAGACTTCCTTTGCCTACCAGCCTCCCCATAGCCATAACTTCCAGGAATCATTTTACACATCAGATTGGGAGATGGCTACTACTTACTCCCTCACAGGTCAGAATGAACCTTGTGACACTTTCAAATAAGATTTGCTTTAATACATGAAAATACTGAAAGTTTTCTGGAAAATTTAAATTTGTTTTCTGTCAATATTGAACTGTGTAAAAGAGGTAGTGGTTTATGCTGCCTTAGGCTTCCACACAAATATAAACACACAAAACAAAGATTAAATCCAAAACTGAACAGTATTTAGACGTTACTCTAAGAGAAGAGTTACTGTAAGTAATAAGGCACATAAAATATCAGTTGATCAGGACAATGTTCCAACAGCTACTGCAAAAATTGTACAAGAAAGCAGCACACTGTTTAAATTCAGCTGTTTAGCACAGAAATGTTATTTAATGTTTTCAAGCACTGCTGTCATGCTTCAAATACAACTCAAGTTACAAGCTCTTAATAAAATATAAAAAAAATAAAAAGGCTTTCTTGAAAGTTGTTGACAGCAGTTTTTCCTAATGGGGGAAGGTCTCAAAAGTAGCCTTACTAGTTTATAGTGGCTAATAGCATACCATTTTTTTATTTATCTGCCATGGTTTGCTAATTCACCTTCAATCAATGGAAGCAGGTATCACTCTAAACCACTTTGAGTGAGTTTGGTGATATATATTAGCACCAATGTGCCATGTGTCATACTGATGGCCATGTGGAAGAGTTACTCCACCAAACCAGGAAAAGCTGCAGCAAAACCTCTTAATTTTAAAGGACTGCTGAAGAAGTGAAAGCAACCAGCCAAACTTTTTATCTCATTTAGTCTGCTGTAATTTTGGAGTAGTGCCAGACAATGCACAGAGCAGCAACCAAACTCTGGGCCAGTGCATTTAATGGACCAAACAATACAGGTGCCAGTAATGTGATCCACTAAGACTTCTGTTATCCAAATCTGAACTGGGTTGCACCTGAACAGAAGAGATGACTGTTACTGACCTGTGAAAAAGCAATGGTGACAATTCCATTTCTGTAAGCTTATATCATTAGATCACTAATGATGTGCCTACCAGAAGGGCCAAGAGTTGCCCAGGTGTTGTGCAGTTGCTCTGCACTCTCCTGGGGAAAGTGACAGCGTGAGGAATGGTCCTGAGCTGTCCTTCTTCTAACATACCTTCTATCTGCTGGTCTCAGGAGCTGTGAGGAATTCCAGTTTCTTGTGCATCTAATTTTACTAGTTTCTCTAACGATTTCAGTGAAGTAAAATCACACTAACAGAGCAGCAGTCTTCAGGCAGCAGTCAAAGCTATGCTAGACCAGTCACATCAGTTCTGACTCTGGCATGAGGTTGTATTAGTCTGAAGAGACAAGTCTGGCTTTACTGAGTCAACAAATTACGTACCCTGAACTCAAATCAGTAGCAGAGTTCAATGTAATAGTACTAAAATACATCAATACAGTGAGTGTCCCCAAGTGATATCACCTCACTTGGCAAACAAGCAAGTTTTGTCACTTGTGAAAATATGTAATGGTAATTAACATGACTGTCATGAAAACATGGGTACACAAGTAATTCTAAAGAGGTTTACAAGCCTTGGGAGGGTTTGTGCTTTGTGCTGGACTCCAGTTAAAGTCAAAACCTGAAACAGAACTGCTCTATAAGGACCAGTCAGAAGGAGAGAAGGAAGCAGGGATTGCCTGAGTCACTGCATGTCTCTATGATTTATCGGTCTCCATCTGTCACTTAGTGCCATTGGATAGGGCTGAGCGATAGGTTGGACTGGATGTTCTTGTGGGTCTCTTCCAACCTGGATGATTCTATTCTATTCTATTCTATTCTTCACTTTGGTTTGGCTCTAAGAGTGCCAGTATACATCCTAATTATTAATACAGTCATAGTTTGCTTGATTTCAGTGTTGCTTAACTATCTGAGCTTATGTTACACCAAGATAGATCCTATTCAAACTACAGTAAGGGTAGCCAGAGTCTCCTGCACCAATTTTAACTAAATTATTCTGAAAGACAACTTATAATGAGTTTCCACAACTTTCAGCATAGACAGGCAGCTGGTAAAAGTGCCTAGTTTATCTCAGACTAGATACACTTCAACTGGAATTCAGAAACATC
The DNA here is from genome assembly GCA_013396835.1 of Psilopogon haemacephalus. Lineage (NCBI taxonomy): Eukaryota > Metazoa > Chordata > Aves > Piciformes > Megalaimidae > Psilopogon > Psilopogon haemacephalus. Next base: position 369,947 of record VWZI01014933.1, read on the forward strand.
TACTTCATATGTGTTCATGTGATTGTGAATATATATATAATAATGTCATATAAGCAGTCATAATTTACTGTTTGAGGTGTTGGCCAATGTAGATCTCTATTGAGCTTGTCTCCCAAGCACATGCTTGAGGGGACTGCAAACTTTCAGTAGCCAGGCATTATTTCTATGCTTACTAAAATCTGGGCACTGATCAACGACATCATTGTGCCCAACTCAACAATGAATGTGCAATCTGGATTCTATGCCATCTTTATGTCAGCTATTAAAGGATAGACAATACCCGACCCTACCCATGAACAATACCCACATAATGAGAGAGCTAATCTGGCATTAAAAAATCAGCTACAACAATGCTGACTGTCACACTATTTACGGGGAATTTGCATTGCCAGTGTGAGCTTCTGCAAGATCAGTACCTCCCATCTCATGCCTGCTAGCTGTGCTTCATCTTGACAGTCTGGGAGTTATGTACTGTCTAATAAAACACAGTGCTGAGAACTCCACAAAGTACTGTCAGAACTGAACTTGCTTATCTACCAGTCATCTTAAGACAGCTTCCAAAATGTAGTAAGCTTCCATTACATACTACTACATTACATTCCCTTAGCTATACTGACACTGTCAAGGCTCTCAAGATTTTAGGTTATGTATTGTTAAATCAGTTAAGTGGAAAAGGTCCCAGAAAACTGAACAGATGAATAAATGGGCCACATTCCCTGCTGGGGTAACCCTAGCACTGCCACTTTTAGGTGGAATTGTTGATCTTTATGAAGTAGGGAGGCTATACAGAGGGATTTGGATAGATTGGAACGATGAGCCAGTTAATGGGACGAGCTTGACATGGCCAAATGCCAAATGCCAGGTTCTGCACTTGGGTCACAACAACCCCAAGCTATGCTACAGGCTTGGTGAAGAGTGGCTGGCAGAAAGGGATCTGAGGTGTGTAACAGACAGACAATGGAATATGAGCAAGCAGTGTTCCCAGGTGCCAGTGGCATCCTGGCTTGTATTAGAAATGCTGTGTCCAGCAGGAGTAGGGAGGTTATTGTGCCCTTCTACTCAGCCCTGGTGAGGTCACACATCGAGTATTGTGCTCAGTTTTGGGCACTCAGTACAAGAGGAATGTGGAGGTGCTGGAGGAAGTGCTGGAGCAGAGGAGGCCAATGAAACTGGTGAAGAGCCTGAAAAATAAATCTTATGAAGAGCAACTGAGGGAGGGGGGAAAATAAATCGTATGAAGAGTGACAGGAGGCTGAGGCGAGACCTCATCACTGTCTACAGCTACTTGAAAGGACATTTTGGAGAGGCTGGTGCTGGTCTCTTCTCACATGTAATTATTGATAAAACAAGAGAGAATGGCCTCAAGCATCTCCTGGGTAGGTTTAGACTGGACATTAAGAAAAAAAATTTCTTGGTAACAGTGGTCAGGCATTGGAATGGCCTGCCCAAGGAGGTGGTTGAGTCACCAAGCCTAGATGTGTTTAAAGGTCATTTGAATGTGGTGCTTGGGGATATGGTTTAGGGGTGAACCTTGTAGACCTGAGGATCTTTTCCAAACTGAATGTTTCTGTGATTCTGTGATTCTATGCTCTGCAGTGAACATAACTTACTGCATCACATAAATATAGCTCTGCAAAAGGATGGTGGCACACCACCTTGTATCTTCCTTCTGTTACTGAACATAGATAGGTATTATGGGCACTGACACAGAAAATTAGTTAGGTATGGCTAACATTTTTTAATTGGAAACATAGTACTCTATTTCTCTGTAGTAGTAGAGAGGCAAAACTAGAGTACAAGACCTCAATCTTTCCCAGCTTTATTTCCACCCTAGTGTGTGTGCTCTCTCACACAAGTTCATGCTGGATAACTAATTAATAGAAAAACAAGAGTATTTTCTTCACTCCAGTTATGAAAAATGAATTGCTTTTATTCTTTCACGAAAACAAAAAGCACCAACATACTTCATCTGGTTACGAGACTCTCTAGATAGTTACTATATTTTTATATAAACCAAGGAAATATCTTGATTTATAATAAATCTTTGACTGGGATCATAATTATACCTTTCCTGGTGGGCTGCACTCAAATTTCAGATTAGAGGCTGCAGCCCATTCGTACTCTCCAGAGGCTCTGTCTTCCTGTTTGCACCTAAAGCTGCTACCTGCCCTGTCAAGTCATCTGGTTAGCCCAGGCTAACTGCTGCTTTGTATCCAGCCACAGTAACATGGACACAGTAGCAAAATCTATTCAAGGATTTATAATTCCTTCAATTTATTCTCATCCACTAAGCCTTTTGGAATAAGGAGTGGCTTGTTTAACAACTATTTTTTAAATTAAAAAGTCCGTCCAAGCATCCAAAATAGGGAACAAGGACATTTGTTCACCCACACATCAATCTTGCCTTATACAGAATCAGGAAGGATGCACAAATAATGTAACATAGAGTAAGAATGAGCATGTTGGTTTGTACAGTAAACCAATAAGCTTTCTCACCTGAAAGCAGAGACACAAAGACATCCAAATGAATTTGTTGAGACCTGTGCTGGTAAAAGAGGGATTAACCTCAACCATCCATCATGTACCCAGTGAACGTGACAGGTGTGGTCTGCAGAGCATCAGAGCTGACTTCATCATTCTTATGTTTGCAGTTAGGGAGGGAATTTGCACCAAATTTGGTGTAATCAGTATAATTAATGTTGGACATGCCTGAGAAGCCCATGAAGTAGTCACTGCCTCACTGTCTGATGTACAAACTGGGTACTGAGGAACCAAATGGGTACAGAAGGTACTCAGCCAGAGGAGGAGTGCTAGCTTGTTACTAGACTATGAAAATTCACAGCAAATGAGCTGGTGTAATACTGATGCTGCAAAATGGCTCAAGGAAAAATACCATTATGTTGTTTAGGAGATATTTACCAGGAGGCCAATGCAAACATAGAGAACTTTCTTCAAGGATTTTGCATTTCATGTTTTATGGGAACTTCATTAAGAATTAATTTAACAAAAATGTAGTTGCAGTGCTGACTTTTTATATGCTCAGAACATCAGTTTATAAAAAGAATCAGGGAACATCAACCAAGAGAAATTATTTTTCCTGGACCTTTATTACTAAAAGTTTGGGTTTTTAAAAAATATGTAAGAAAGACTATTTTCTGAAGTAATACTTGGTCTCGGAAAGGTAGAGCTGATTCCATTGCTTGGTCATTATTTTGTGGGTTTTTCTCTATGGCATTTCACACCAAGGGAAAGAAAGAGATGCTGGGATGTATTAAAAAGAGTGTGACCAGCAGATACAAGATTCTCCTCCCCCTTTACTTTGCCCTGATGAGGCCACATCTAGAGTATTTAATCTAGTTCTGGGCTCCCCGGTACAAGATAGACAAGGAGCCACTGGAGAGAGTCCAGCAGAGGGCTACAAAGATGATGGGTGGACTGGAGCATCTCTCTTGGGGGAAAAACAGATAAAGAGAGGTGATTCTGCCGCTTTGCTCTGGTAAGACCTTACTTGGAGTACTGTATCCAACTATGGTGTCCTCAACACAAGAAGGGACCTGATGGATTTGGTCCAGAGGAGGGCCATGAAAATTATCAGGGAGCTGGAACACCTCTCCTATAAGGTCAGGCTGAGGGAGCTGGAGTTGCTCAGCCTGGAGAAGGGAAGACATAGTAGCAGCTTCCCAGTACATGAAGGTTGGAAAGGGACTGTTTACAAAGGCCAGCAGTGGTAGGAAAAGGGGCAATAGTTTGAAATTAGAGAAGAGTAGATTTAGATTGGATGTTAAGAAATTGTTCTTCACCATGAGGGAATAGGTTGCCAACGAGGTAGTTGAGATACCATCCTTGGAGATGCTAAAGGTCAGGCTCAACAGGGCTCTGGGCAACCTGATCTAATGGAGGATGTCGCTGCTCACTGCAGTGGGGTTGGACTAGATGACCTTTGGAGGTCCCTTCCAAGCCAAACTATTCTATGACTCTATGATAGAAAAGGAAAGTGGCCAGTCTTATTATTATCTGCCAGGTTGCTGCTATTTTCCTGAAGTAGTGTATGTTTGAACTACCTACAAATAATAAACAAAAGAAAGGAAGAAGCTCTTTTAAATTATGAGAGGAACCATCGAAATAATTTATCTTAAACTGACCTGAACAAATCAAGTACATAAAATTTCTGGAAACAGAATTTTGGCAGGGGAGGCATCCTTTCACCAGGTGCAGTGCAGTTGTAGTATTTTGTTAATTTCCTGGTTAACAGTAGGTACTGTTGAGGCTGGTGTTCTCCATCATTCTAGAGTAAGCAAATGCAGATATGAAACTACATGCTGATCAAAACTGCTTCAAAACACTTTGTGCTACTGCTGCCTCCTTACATTCTGAATTCTGTTGCAGTGCTGAGAAAGCCTTCCTTTCTGCACACTGAAGGATGCCAGCCTGTAATATGGGAACTTTGCAAACAAATTGTAAGTTGGAAACAACTTTAATAAAAGACCATCATAAATACAGCTGTAAAAGCTCAGGAGCTTCCCTGCTGGGTGAGGTCTATGTCAAGACAGCTGAATTAAATAGGAGAACTCTAAACCAAGCAAAAGAGGGTAGCTGAATAATATCAATTAACAGTGGCGAGATTTTTTTTTCCCCTTTTTTTAAAAAAGAAATTAAAATTTTCCCAGGTTTCAGTCAAAACAATGGCTTTTCTTGGAAAGGATACTCATTGCTTCGGGAAAAAAATAAATTTGCATCACTTAATGTTAAATATGGTCTTTTAACTGACATGCTTATCACTGATACTATTTGCTGTTGATTATCAATTTAATTTACTAAAACCCCAAGTAATTAAACCTCAGAAAGAAAATGCTGCTTCTAGAAATAAGAACTCATCATAGAAAAGAAAGAAACTAAATATTGCAAACCACAATGCACTCATTTCTAACTATGAATTTAGGATTGCAACAGCAGATAATGATCCAGCTGGCTGGAGCCCAAAGTGTTGGTAGGGGCAGTAGGAAAAGGAGTTTAAGAAACACAGTTTAAGGAAAATATTGTTTCTTTATCCTGTTGCACTTTACAGCGGATTTGATCACCAAGTGCAATATACGTTTGTTCTGCCCTCAGGGGCAGACAGAGGATGGAGGGAAACACTGACATGATTCCAGCTGAACCTGAATCACTTGGATGAGACCAGTGCACACTAGTTGTACTGCAAGTTCAGGGGTTTCAGTCTTTTTCTTTGGAGCTCAAATTCTGCTGCTCTTGAAATTTCATGGCTGCAGTTCAGAGCAGAAGAAAAGCTGCAGCCCTTATGAATGGGGAACAGAGCTGAGCTGGGTCCTACCTTGCTGCCTCAATTATTGAGCAAATTTTTTCACACATTGAAGTAGCACTACAAGCTTTTCCAGAAAATGACAAGGCAGGCAGCATGCTGTGGCTGCACGATTTCAAAAACACAAAACCTCTTCACGTGAGCTATGGTTAAGCAGAAACAGTCATACACAGCTGTGCTGCATTCCAGAATATGGCCCCAGCCCCCAGTTTGCCTATCTTTAAATAAATGCCACTTCTTTAAAACACATTAAGCCCTCTCTGTTATATTTTTCAAATTCTCTAGAGCACAGCTTTAAGGGGATGGATGGGAATGATTATAGGATTTTTATGAAAGTATTGTGTAGTGTCTATCTTGAATTTCCACTATGAGGCAAAATAAAAACTCATCAGCATGTTATTTTGGGTCATATATTGTGCTTTCTGCTACATGGGTATTAAGATCCCATTTGAAGTCAGTCAGCAGGTGAAGTTACAGTGCAACAGCTATAATCCTCTGCTTGTTGCAGTATGTATGTAAGATGTCCTTTCTGCCATATAGCATGTTTGATGTAATTATTTCACTACAATTGTATTTCATAAGTCTTTCTGAAAGAAAAGAGTCCCAAAAAATGCTTTGCAATTAAATCTTCAACATGTATCTTGTAAGGTTTTACACTTTATAGTATACTGACTCAGGCTCTGTAGTATTCAAAAAAACTCCATTTCAAAAATATTGACAATTTGCCAGCATTAGAAGTGGTTAGTATTGATACACTTAAATTGTAATGGCTTTAAAAATGAAAGCTGGAAAATACTCTGCTGCTTTTCTTTCAGTAAATTTAATCTATTGTGTGGAGTCTTGCCATACAGAACAAACCAAGGAGGAATTCAGGACTATAACACTGGGCGCTAAACAAAGTACCAGCATTTACAAGGATGGCCTGAATTAATAACAGTGTGGATAGTCACCATGTGAGGGAGCACTTAGCGTCAATTTGTCAACCTCTTTTAACTGCAGTTGGCAATAACAATCAATAACTGTAAAGAGACCCAGCAGTGAATGCTTTGCAGGTGTTCTTTTGTAGCAAAATAATATTAATTAAGTATTTAGTTCCTGAACTGCTGTTTATTTCTTTGACTTTTTGCATCAACAATTCTTAATGTTTTGCTTTTTGCAGATTTTTTACTGCTTTGTAAGCCATTTTTGTTTCTCGCTTGACTGCCTCTCTTCTGTCATTCCTCCTGTATGTGGTCATTTTTCCACACTTATTCAAACTCAATGTTAGCAAAATTTAAGATGTGAAAATATGTATGTTTTTACTGCAGTATTATTTGAGAGGGTTAATATGTTTATTAGTGGACTCACAGAATTATAATGTTCTGTTCGATTTCATTCTGATTTGATTACAGAATCAGCCTAGGAACCAAGAGCAAAGAGTATATAGTCAGAGGCTGTTAAAAAAGGGAATTAGGAAGGTACTAAAATACACTTTAAAAATCACTCAGCCACAAATATTAGAGATAGTCAGCATGTTTACCACAACAGTCTCAGCATGTTTATCAATCTAGTAAAACACAGCAGGGAGTGAGTCAGGTACAAGTACAAGCAAGGGTTTCGCTCTTACCAATTGTATTTGGAATAACACTGCCAGATTTAAGGTGATTTTAGGACAATTTATGGTCTGCCTGGCAGAAGTAGAGATCATTGTCTTATTGACAGCACATGACTTACCTTAAGGGCCACTATTTCCCAACCTAGCAGCTCAAAACAACAGAAAAGTACCTTACTTAGCAATCATTCATGGGTGAGATTTACTACTAGAGTGAGTACCAATTGCCCCTTCTTGGGTTGCCATAATATTGGGTTGGAAGCATAAAATCATACAATGGTTTAGGTTGTAAGGGACCTCAAAGACCATCTAGTTCCAACCCACCACCATAGGCAGAGACACCTCCCACTAGAACAGGTAGCTCAAGGCTTCATCCAGCCTGGCCTTGAACACCTCCAGGCAGGGAGCATCTACAACCTCCCTGGGCAACCTGTTCCGGTATCTCACCACCTTCACTGTAAAGAACTTCCTCCTAACATCCTGTTTAAATCTCCCTTCTGCCAGTTTAAACCCATTACCCCTCATCCTCATAAATAGTCCCTCCCCAGCCTTCCTGTAGGCCTCCTTCAGATAATAGAAGGCTACTATTAAGGTCTCCTTGAAGCCTTCTCTTCTCCAGGCTGAAGACCCCCAATTCTTGTAGTCTGTCCTCATAGCAGAGGTGCTCCAGCCCTCTGACCATCTTCGTGGCCCTCCTCTGGACTGGCTCCAACAGTTCCACATCCTTCTTGTGCTGGGGGCTCCAGAACTGCACACAGTACTCCAGGTGGGGTCTGACGAGAGCAGAGTAAAGGGGGAGAATCCCCTCCCTTGCCCTGCTGGCCACACTGCTCTTAATGCCGCCCAGGACACAGTTGCTGTCTGGGCCGCGTGTGCATACTGCCAGCTCATGTTGAGCTTTTCATCAACCCAGACCCCCAGGTTGTTTTCCTCAGGGCTGCTCTCCAGCCACTCACCACCCAGCCTGCAGTTGTGCTTGGGATTGCGCCAACCGATGACAGAGGAACTCCTATCCTAATAAAAACTGGGACCCAAAGGTTTCTGGAGAGACTGAAAGTAAGCAGATTATTTTTTATGCCAAGACACAGATCTAGTTAAAAGTATGTCTGCATTAGCTCTATGGATGCACTGTAATCAGGAACAAGATCCACCTTAGATTCACAGTCAACCTAATTGTTCCCATCATTGTGTAAGTGATACTTATGCTTCAGATGATTACCATGGAATTATCCAGCAATCTTTTAATATCAGATTCTGTTTTCTTCTCATCTTGTCTGTTTCTGATGATACATATCAGGATGGTTATTGTAAAAAAAATATTTAACAAAATTTCTCTTCCCAGACTCACTGTAGAAGGCCTTAAAAATTATAAAAGTATGGATAATTTGAGAATACATTTGTGATTTTACAAGTAGAACAAAGAGATGTCTGTCCATGGCTTAAGCTACAAACTGCATACCCATGTCCATCAGATGCCACTATTCCTCCCCTGTTGCAGTAATTGATTATGTGCCAAAGACAACTGTCTAGCAGCTTTTACTTCTGAGTTTGATGTTTTTCTATGGTTAATATTCCTAATCCTGTGGCCTTCTACTTTTAATGTAATCCCATCTTAAACAGATGACTCTAATTTACTGCTTCTCAGTATCCCTCTAGCCCTATCAGTTTTGCCCATTAATTCTCTAGATGTATTTCCTTCCATAGACGAGCTACAGCACTGACTCTTAGAGATCCTTTTGTCAACATGACTCATGGCCTTATTTCCCAGCACACTAACTCTTGAGTCTCTGTCACTTTATTCAGCTATAGGTTTCTAGCTCTCCTTGATGTCGGAATTTGTTAAGGGGATATTTTACCAACATTAAGATCCCTCCTGCTTAACAAAGCTATATTCAAAGAGATGCATACAATACAACATTATAAATAGCTCAGATGGTGGGACAAGATTTATAAGTCAAAACACATCTTAGTCTTCCTGCAACTCAGAGCAGCAGCATAATCATCCTACTGGTTTTGAAGTTTTCCTGCTGTCTCAGTGAATCTCTGTTGCCTCCTTTAACCTTAACTTTTACACTTCTAAAATAGTATACTGCAGTTTTTGTTTTCACACAAAGTCTGCAGTCCTCTTTGAGACTAAACCTTATTTCATGGAGAAAGAAAAAGAACAGCATATTGAACTTCTTTACCAACCTACATCTTGCATTACTCACTGCATTGACTACAGCCATCTAATGCTGGCTATGAAGTCTCTCAAAGCATCTCTTAGATCCCTTCCTCTCTGGTAGTCTAGAGTTGTGCAGCAATGCTGGTAGCCAGGTTAGGACTAGAGCAGTTTGAAATATCCTCCTAGTCAGCTAACTATGTACATCTTCAGCACTGCTCATTTAGCTGCCTCATTGACAGCTGTGTGGCTCTGAAAAACAAAATAGAAGCAAAGATATGTGAAAATTTATGCCAATCAGCAGCAACTGGAGTCAAAACAGTAGACTCTAACTACATGCCTCTGGAGACAAGGGGGATAGCATTGAAGAAATAATTTCTGTTTCCCAATAAAATATTTGCATCATCTTATCCTGAACCATGCCTCTATTACTACAGACAAGGCCATGAGTCTTTCCCTCTTAGTTTCTGCTCTATGCCCAAAAGGGCATCCTCCGTAGTACTATATTGCTTCTTGTACTTGTGGGTCAGAAGACAGTAATAAACAAAACAAAGCATGGAAGAGCTGACACTAAGTGAAGAAGAGGAGATATAATGCATATTCAGAAACAAATGCACAAGAAATACGAGCTGGAGAGCTGATTGGGTCACATGTCTTGGCATTTTGTGCATAACAAAATTTATTGCATACATGTGGAGATGGCTGTATTTTGTTCCCTGTCATCCCAGCTTATCAAGCCTGGCCAGGTAGCCTGCTCAAGTCTGAAGCCAATCTGAAAGAATCAAGAAAGCATAAGCTATCTGTCCTAACTGCTAAGCAACATTGGTCCAGGAGTGGTGATAAAGGATAAAATAAGGAAAGTCACTACAGTGGTGAATTTATGGTAATTACAGGCAAAGGAGCTAAGGATACAATTTTCAGGTCATTGCATCTCTGCTATTCCCATGGCTGTAGCAGCTTAATCCTTGTCTATCTTGTCTGCATATTGTGTGGGTTAATTGGCATTTCTGCATAAACTATAAGATACGAAGTGTGCTAACAAATTATGAGAGTCCTTAAAAAGAATTAACTGCTTAGAAAATTAGTAATGTTGGAGTAACTTAGTTCTGAAAGTCATACTACATAGAATCATAGAATCAGTCAGGGTTGGAAGGCACCAACCCCCCTGCCATGGGCAGGGACACCCTACCCTAGATTAGGCTGGACAGAGCCTCATCCAACCTGGCCTTAAACACCTCCAGGGATGTGGCCTCAATCACCTCCCTGGGCAACCCATTCCAGGCTCTCACCACTCTCATGCTGAAGAACTTCCTTCTCACATCCAATATGAATCTCCCCAGCTCCAGCTTTGCTCCACTCCCTCTAGTCCTGTCACTACCTGATAGCCTAAAAAGTCCCTCCCCAGACTTTTTGTAGGCCCCCTTCAGATACTGGAAAGCCACAATAAGGTCACCTCAGAGCCTCCTCTTTTCCAAACTGAACAGCCCCAAGTCTTTCAGTCTGTGCTTACAGCAGAGGTGCTGCAGCCCTCTGAGCATCCTCACTGCCCTTCTCTGCACATGCTCCAGCATGTCCACATCCCTCTTGTAATAGGGGCTCCAGAACTGGATGTAGTACTCCAGGTGGGGTCTCACCAGGGCAGAGTAGAGGAGGAGAATCACCTCCCTCAACCTGCTGGCCACACTTCTCCTGATGCAGCCCAGGATCTGCTTGGCTTTCTGGGCTGCTAGTGCACACTGCTGGTGCATGTTGAGCTTCTTGTCCACCAGCACCCCCAAGTCTTCAGGATTGCTCTCCAGCCAGTCACTGCCCAGCCTATATTTGTGCTTGGGATTGCCTCGACCCAGATGCAGGACCTTGCATTTGGTCTTGTTGAACCTCATGAGGTTGGCTTGTGCCCACCTCTCCAGCCTGTCCAGGTCCCTCTGGATGGCAGTCCCTGCCCTCCAGTGTGTCTGCTGTACCACACAGCTTGGTGTCATCAGCAAACTTGCTAAGGGTGCACTTAATGCCTTAGTCCATGTCGCCCACAAAGATGTTGAACAAGACTGGTCCCAGGACTGACCCCTGAGGGACTCCACTTGTCACTGGTCTCCACTTGGACATGGAGCCATTGACAGTCACTCTTTGGGTGCAGCCATCAAGCCAATTCTTTGTCCATCTGGTGGTCCACCCATCAAACCCATGTTTCACCAGCTTGGAGACCAAGATGTGGTGCGGGACAGTGTCAAAGGCTTTGCTCAGGTCCAGGTTAATGACATCAGTTGCTCGCCTCTCATCTATTAATGTTGTGACCTGTTCATAGAAGGCCACCAGGTTTGTCAGGCAGGATCTGCCCTTGGTGAAGCCATGATGATTGGACCCAATTGCCTCTTCACTATTCTCCTGTCTCAGTAGTGCCTCCAGGAGGATCTGCTCCATGATCTTACTGGGCACAGAGGTGAGACTGACTGGCCTGTAGTTCCCTGGCTCCTCCTTCCTACTCTTTTTGAAAATGGGAGTTGTGTTTTCCCTTTTCCAGTCAGTGGGGACTTCACCAGACTGCCAGAACCTTTGAAATATAATAGAGAGGAGTTTAGCAACCTCATCTGCCAGTTCTCTCAGTACCTGTGGGTGTATCCTGTCGGGTCCCATGGACTTGAACACTTTCAGGTTCTTCAGGTGATCATGAACCTGATCTTCACTTATGATGGGCAGCTCTTCCTTCCAGTCCCTGCCATTATCTTCCATGACTCTGGGAGTGTGGCTGGAGGCCTTTGCAGTGAAGACCAGGGTAAAGAAATTGTTGAGAACCTCAGCCTTTTCCGTGTCACTTGTAACCAATTTGCCTGTTTCCTTCTGAGAGGGCCCACACCTTCCCTAGTTTTCTTTTTACCATTAATGTACCTGTAGAAGTTCTTGGTGTTCCCTTTGACCTCCCTGGCTAGATTCAATTCAAACTTTGCTCTGGCTTTCCTATCCAGATCTTCAGCTGCTTGGGCAGCTTCCTTATATACCCCCATTCTAGCTGTCCTTTCTTCCACTCCTTGTAGAGTTTCTTTTGTGTGACAGCGTGTCCAGGAGCTCCTTGCTCAGCCAGGCAGGCCTCCTGCCATTCTTCCCTGCTTTCCTTTTTTATGGTATACATTGCTCCTGGACACAAAGGAGGTGATCCTTGAATACTGCCCAGATGTCCTGGGCCCCTCTTCCCTGTAGGGCTTCGTCCCATGATACTTTGGCCAGCCTAAAGTCTAGAGTTGTAAGCTTTGAAAACATCCTTCTGGTTGTCCTGAGGATCTTAAATTCAGCTGTTTCATGGTCACTGCAACCAAGGCTGTCCCTGAGCTTCACATTGGTCACCAGCCCTTCCCTGCTGGTGAGAACAAGGTCCAGCACATTTACACATTAATTTTACATCACTTAAAATTTCAGCATCAAACACCTTCAAATCACCCTTTCTTGTGAGTCAGCAAAAAGGCCAGAAGCTAAGGTTGATCAGCAGTTTGAGAAATAAATAATTACCTTGACACTCCATTATGCTTCACGTTCCTAAGGCTGGGATTTGTTCAGTGAAAAAAAAATCTGTTTAATCATAGAATCATAGAATCATAGAATCATAGAATGGTCTAGGTTGGAAGAGACCTCAAAGATCATCCAGTTCCAACCCCCTGCCACAGGCAGGGACACCTCCCACTAGATCAGGTCGCTCAAGACCTCATCGAGCCTGGCCTTGAACACATCCAGGGAGGGAGAAGACACAACCTCCTTGGGCAACCTGTTCCAGCGCCTCACCACCCTCACTGTGAAGAATTTCTTCCTAACATCCCGTTCAAATCTCCCCTCTGCCAATTTGAACCCATTCCCCCTCGTCCTGTCATTACAAGACCTTGTGAACAGTCCCTCCCCAGCCCTCCTGTAGGCCCCCCTCAGATACTGGTAGGCTGCTATAAGGTCTCCCCGAAGCCTTCTCTTCTCCAGGCTGAAAAGCCCCAACTCTCTCAGCCTGTCCTCATAGCAGAGGTGCTCCAGCCCTCTGATCATCTTTGTGGCCCTCCTCTGGACTCTCTCCAGCAGTTCCATGTCCTTCTTGTGCTGGGGGCTCCAGAACTGCACACAGTACTCCAGGTGGGGTCTGACGAGAGCAGAGTAAAGGGGGAGAATCACCTCCCTTGCCCTGCTGGCAATGCCTCTCTTAATGCAGCCCAGGACACAGTTGCTGTCTGAGCCGCGTGTGCACACTGCAGGCTCATGTTGAGCTTCTCATCCACCCAGACCCCCAGGTCCTTTTCCTCAGAGCTGCTCTCTAGCCACTCACCACCCAGCCTGGATTTGTGCTTGGGATTGCAGCGACCCAGGTGCAGGACCTTACACTTGGCCTTGTTGAATTTCATTAGGTTATGCTGCTTTTGAATTCTTTGTCTTCTGACACTGCAATCTGGAGGAGAGTACCCTGCAAGTCATTGGTCAGCCAGGCCAGACAGAAATGGTCTCCTGATTGACTTCCACCTGGCCTTGCTGTGAGAGTACCCAGTGCCTCACTGTGAGGGTGGCCCTGGTGGAGGAGCTGGTAAGACGGTTTTGGCACAGGCCTGCCCATGCTGCCATATCTCCCCATCTACCCTGGTCTCCTGCGGGTGCACATTTGTTGCAGATATGCCAGCAAGGGCAAAGTGCAGGGTGTGTGGGGTCTCCTCACTTTTGCAATTGATGACATAAAAGGAATACAGCAATTAGATGTAAACAATTAGTCACACCCTTCTAAAGAAATTTGCAGACTGCAAAGCCACCTGTGTAAACATGCCAGGAAAGAAACATGTCACAGGGATGATCAATGGTTGTAGCTCATCTGCTGTTACCATGCCCTGTGGTTCTGGAGGGCAAAACGGGAGTGTCCCGTGGTCACTCACTTGAAGGTGTCGTTACACATGTACGCTCTTGTCTGAGACAGATTCCCTGGGGAGGAAGTGTTTTAGTCCGACTACTTTGCATACATTCACAAAGCAAAGACATAAAATCTTCTCCTGGGGCACTCCCTGGCTTCACAATACCAGATAATCTACAAAGAAATGTGCAACATCTACCATATGTTAAAGTTAACCCAAAAGCCAGATGTTTAGGAGTGCGTTATGCAAAAATGAGGCCACAACTGAAAAAAAAAAGAAAGTGGCAGACTGGAAAGGAATCCTTGGTATTGCATAACTCTCTGGAAGTCTGAATGATGTGGTCCCACCTGTCAGACAAACTCTGCTCTTTGGAAATCTCGCCTCTGTGTGCATGTTGCATAGAAACAGGGTTCTGCAAATAGTCAGCTTTCTGGCATGCAAGTTTCAGGCACATGCTGGCAGCTAGATCATATTCATCTTGCCAGGCTAGGAACTGGGAGAAAAGGATGCCCCACTGTGAAATATCTTACAGCTCACTTGGCAGCTGTTATCGTTATGTACACTGTGGCTGTGCTTACTCCACTAAGATTCTGCTAGAGAAAGCTTTAATTTAACATGCACAGTTCTTTCCAAATCTTATTGTAAACCAAGCTGTTAAAAGGTTTCATTCATGCACTGGTTAAAATTAACCCTAGCATAAAGCCAAAGGTCTAGCTTGATAAGCTAATAGAGGATAAACCACAGACTGTCACTGCACCAGAACAAAAGCACTTACTGGGCTATTGCTCATGATTTAAATGCCATATTATGAATAAATATATCTGGTTGAAGTGTATTTTGGTTTTAAATAACTATTTTGAAATACTATTGTAAGCAAAGCAATTTGTATTCTGATGTACTTTAATGTGAGACATCTGAAATGTAAATAGTTTCAAACTATTTTCTTCTACCCTCAGCGAGCATACTCCTCACTGGAATTGACTGTCTCGGTATCATTCCCTTGTCTCAGACATGAAACAATCTTCTGTGGAAAAAAGTGCACAGATATCTCAAAAAAACCAAGTCCCCTCTTTCTGGGAGAACCTCCTGCCATCCTTATGACATGTATAAAAGGACAGACTTTAGACTCCTGATCAGAGCTGATGACTGCAGAAGGCTGAAGGAACTTAACTTAGTTGAGTCAGATCTGCTGAGAATCCCACTCAGTGGTTTCTGAGAAGGTACAGCCTTTGTAAGTAGCCTGGGAGGAGCTCTTCCTCTTCTCCTGACACATAGTGCTTCTTCGTTTCTGTACACATAGCAAGCAGGAGTTTAGAGGTCCAATCTTGTAAATTCATGTCTGAAATTCATCATAAGGCACGTGCTACTTCAGTGTTTTTGCATCACTACAAATGATCAGTTGCAAATGCTTCTGCTTTAATGCTGATGGAATTGAGGTGATTAATGCAGCTGCAAAAGGTAAGGTCAAGAACTTATGTTTTTATGTTTTCCAGTACAAACCAAGAACTTGGCAGCTGAATCAAAGCCAGGATTAATTTTTTTTTTCTGTCAACAGAATATGTAATACCTCTGCAGATTGCAGATTAGGTAAACATCATATCTTCCATTCCCCCTCCGACACATGCTTTAGATTTCTTCCTGATCTAATGGAGATTTGGTGAATTCCTAAAAGAATATCTTTCAGAGAGCTTTTTCTGTAGTTAGAATTCTGGGTGTTTGTTATCCAGTGACACTAACTATATAATTTTCTTCATGCTGATGAATACAGGTTGTATTAAGTGCCCAGTCATACTTTTGTTATGTCCGTTGTTTAACTGAATTGAATTTTACCTTGTTTTTGTCTTTAGAAGTAGTGCAGACAGAAATCTTCAAGCTAGTTCATTTTATATATATATATATATATATGTATATGTATATATATAAAATCTACTATGCTCTTACTCATCTCCTTATTAAAACAAACAATTATTGTCTTTTTAATTTACCTCCATCGGAGAGGTTTTCCATTACCTTGACTGATCATCTCTTTCTGATTCATCACTTCTTCAGAAACTATTCTAATTAGCTCTGTGGTATCCTTTTTGACATGAAGCTACCAAAACCGCATAGCTGATGCTGCAAGTGTCAATACAAACAATGACAGTTTGGGGTTTTTTTCCACCAGACTGGATAGACTACTAGTTTCTTTCCCTTTAAATGACTTCTTTGCTCTTCTGGCCACAGATGCTTATTCAGAAACCTGCTGTGATGCTTCATTTTAAGTTTTAAATTAGTTTGGACTCCTATGAGACATATGATTGGTTAAATTTTTCCCTTCCAATCTACAATTGATTGCATATATCAGCATCGAAAAATCTGTTCCGTCGAATCTGGGGGATTTCAAAGAAACTATTTAAAAAAATTCCCTCTCTCTTTGTAAAATGTGCTAAATTCTCATGGATAATTTCCTAAATAACAGCTTCCTAGACAATTTCAGATTATTTTCTATTTTGGAAGTAAAATGGGATGATAAAACCTAAACTTAAAAAAAAAAACTACTTCCTTATTCCCCTTTATAACACAGTTTCAGGATATAAAAAGTGCAAGAAAATTATGAGTTTGATGGGATCAATGGGTAAGTTTTTTTAAGTATTTTAAGTAGTTTTCTGGCAATTGTGGAACAAGCCTGTTTGATGTAAGTCTTTAAAACTTACTTAAAAATGTATTTAGGGATGCCAGCAATCATGTATACTCAATTAAGTGAATGTATTTCAACCTTTCTTTAGCAATGTATGGCAAAGAACTCTTTATCAGTTACCTAAATTAAGTATAATGGTGTTGTTTTATTAATGTATTAATGAGAGAATTCTGGTGATTTCAGTATCACCAGCATACTCTCCTTGTTCGATACTTCTTGGACACATCAGCCATTACATGTCTTCAGTAATGCTTGTGTGAGCAATTTGATCAAACATTCTTTGAAATTGAGCATTAAATGTTTCGCTCAACATAAAAAGAACCATTAGGCAGCACTTCTCATTGTGAAACACTTCTGTGAAACAGGGTTAGCAGGGCTGCCTAACATCCGGCCATGCAAGTTCTCATATCAGAAGAGTGAATTTCTTCTTTATGTTAATTCTGCTTTCAAAAACTTACCTTGGGTTTTATTTCAAGTACATTCCACTGTAGTCTCAAACATGGAGATCAGCCAGCTGCTTAAATGATTGCACACATTTATTGCTTTGTCAGGAGGAAAATCTGTAAAAAACATATAAAAAAATTATCACTTGATTAAAGTGTGAGAGTAAGAGTGGGTACCAGAACTAGCCTGAGAAACAAGAAATAATAATTCATATCATTATGTCTGCAAAAGAAGCATGACATGGCCTTAGGCAAATCATTTCACATTGCTGTAGTTCTGCTTCCTTTCCAGGTGATAAACAGGGATAAATTTTAGCCTGCAGGGCAGGAAAAAAAATATGCAAATACAGTAATTTCCACAGTAAATAGATAGTATAGTAGTGTGTAGTATTAAAAGGCTGTCAGACCTCTTCAGTTAGCTATCATCAGGATTCTTGGTCCCATGTGTACCCAAACCATCTTGTTCTGGGAAGTTCAGGCACTTATTTTTAGAGGAGACAGGACTTGTCAGCTCAACTCTTCAGTGTTCTTGAACCATTCCTGGGACATGCCGGGATGGCTCTTAGACATCTTTTTCTGACTGGCAAGCTGCTTCATGGGTTGACTTCCTGCCATATTAGCCCCACATAGTAACTTATAGCCCTCAGTCATACCAGATTCATGGATCATGGAGAACATCAGCCCTCCAGGATACTTGTTAGAATTACCATTACAAGAAAATAAAGCCAAGTTCCTCCAAAAGTACATACACCAGTTAATCTGATCTTGCCTTGTGAGCTGGATTTACTGATTTTCTTAGATGAGCAAACTCCTGATACTGCCAATCAGCAGTCAGATAACGAGAAGATATGTGCTCTGATTCTCCCCATCTACTCTGCCCTTGTGATACCCTACCTGGAGTACTGAGTCTAGTTCTGGTGTCCCCAGCATAAGAGGGACATAGAGGCAATGATGCAGGTCCAGAGGAGGGCCAAAAAGATGATCAGAGGGCTGGAGACTCTCCTATGAAGACAGGGTGCGAGAGTTGGGGTTGTTCAGCCTGGAGAGAAAAAGGCTCCAGGGAGACCTTATAGCAGCCTTCCAATACTTGAAGGGGGCCTGTAAGAAAGTTGGGAAGGGACTTTTTGCAAGGGCTCGTAGTGATGTGGCAAGAAGGAATGGATATAAGCTTAAGGAGGATAGATTTAGACTAGATATTAGGAAGAAATTCTCTACAGTGAGGGTGATGAGACACTGAAATACATTGCCCAAGGGAGGTCATGGATATACCCTCCCTGGAGGTGTTCAAGGCCACCTGGTCTAGTGAACGGTGTGGTTGGAACTAGACGATCTTCAAGATCCCTTCCAACCTAAACTGTTCTACGAATCTATGAATGTATCCTTATGCAACCCACTTACCACCTGCTCCACAGCAGCTAAAAACCAGAGTTTAGTTGCTTCCTGCAACCTAACTTAATACATGTTCATGCATGTCTAAGTGCTCCGGCCAAGTGTGATTTTGAGTACCTCATTGAACTCAGTCAAGTAGAAGCAACGGCGACTTCAGAAGGTAGTAACTGGGGGGGTGTCTTACGTTTCCCCTGCAGAAGCCTGGTTTTAGTAGATAGGAGGGGAGTTCTCAGAGATTTCTAGAAAGGTGGCATTGGTCCTGCTGCCACTGCTGAGCCTTCCAAGTGTGAAGCACATTCTTTTCTACCAGCTGATGCTTGTTGGAACTGACACCAGATGAAGTGAGTCTGAATCAAAAGTAACTCCCTCTGAAGGAGATGTTTCACATCCTTCCCTTTTTGCTTTCTCACAGTCCTTGTACAGCAGTTACAGGCAATGTAGTTGATGTTGCTGCAAAAAGACACTCAGGAGCCTAATCACTGATTTTCAAAACTGATGCAATCCCAAGCACAAATCCAGGCTGGGTGGTGAGTGGCTG
>VWZI01014934.1:0-14240 GCA_013396835.1 Psilopogon haemacephalus
CAGTCTGAATCTACCCATTTCTAGCTTTGTTCTATTCCCCCTAGTACTATTACTACCTGGTAGTCTAAAAAGTCCCTCCCCAGCTTTCTTGTAGGCCCCCTTCAGATACTGAAAGGTCACAATAAGATCACCTTGGAGCCTTCTCNAGAATCATAGAATGGTCTAGGTTGGAAGAGACCTCAAAGATCATCCAGTTCCAACCCCCCACCATAGGCAGGGACACCTCCCACTAGATCAGGTCGCTCAAGACCTCATCGAGCCTGGCCTTGAACACATCCAGGGAGGGAGCAGACACAACCTCCCTTGGCAACCTGTTCCAGTGCCTCACCACCCTCACTGTGAAGAATTTCTTCCTAACATCCCGTTCAAATCTCCCCTCTGCCAGTTTGAACCCATTCCCCCTCGTCCTGTCATTACAAGACCTTGTGAACAGTCCCTCCCCAGCCCTCCTGTAGGCCCCCCTCAGATACTGGTAGGCTGCTATAAGGTCTCCTCGAAGCCTTCTCTTCTCCAGGCTGAAAAGCCCCAACTCTCTCAGCCTGTCCTCATAACAGAGGTGCTGCAGCCCTCTGATCATCCTTGTGGCCCTTCTCTGGACACCTTCCAGCACATTCATATCCCTCTTGTAATAGGGGCTCCAGAACTGGACACAGTACTCCAAGTGGGGTCTCACCATTAACTGATGTCTACAATGAGAGCTGCCAAATTGTGTCTTGTACATATTGTGAAGCTGTGAGCATAGTTCTCACCATGTTTAAAACCACCTTACCCCTCCCCAGCTCACATGGGATCACAGTGCTGCCTACACCTTAGTTCCTCTAGCTGAGCAGCTACAGTAGCTATGAGGCAGTCACACAGAGTCACAATGAAGCCTGCAGTAGTTCCTCTGGAGCATATTCACATTCACCCTTCTCTTAAGACCTGGCTAATTGCTCACATGAAAGCAAGGACAGTTTGTTGGTTTGCTTATAACATTTCTAATGTTCTCTGGATATGCACCATGTTCCTTTTTTCTTTTCTTCATGGTTGATCTCTCCCTTCCCCTGTGTTATTTCACAGGATTTCAGGGCTTTTATGGTGGCGTAGGATAGGTTACATGTGAAAAAGGACTATATTGATTTGGTGCCTGGTTTGGAGAAGAGATGAATGAGGGGAAAGGAGGTGCTACATGATAAGAGGTCTATTAAACTTTGTGTGGTATAAGAAAGGATTTGCCTCTGGCAAAACACAGGCTAGGAGGTGTTTATAGTTTCTTAACACGAAGCAGATTTATACAAAGCAAAGAATATATTTCATGCAATGCAGAGTTATGGATCTGCTTGCTGCAGGATATGCTTTAGTGGGTGCTAAAGTTTATGGCTTAAAAAAAAAAAAAAAGAACTGGGAAAATGCACCAAAGGAACTTCTCTTGAAAGTTATGGTCATCTCCACAAATACTCAAACTTAAGGCATCCAAATATTGGGAAAGAAGCCTTTCCAATGTTGTGGAAACACCCTCATGCACTTGACTTGCTAGGGCACCAGACTGATAGATCCTTCCATCATGTTAGGATTCTGAGTGGGGGGAAAATTAGTCTTACCCCATAGGGCTTTATGTTTGACATTCATCCAGCATTGTGAGCTCAAAATTCATGGAGAAGTTTACTTCTATAAATCAAGTCATAAAATTGGGTAATCATGTGGCTTTCATGGTTAGTTGTGAGGTTAATTTGCCAAAAGCCAATAGCTTTGTCTCCAGTGACAGCCATTGTTTGCAGATAACAAATGTGATATCAGCACTTTTGATAGCCTTTTAATGTGTTTTCTTTTAAGACAATGCTACATGGAGGATTGCTTAATGATCCAAACTGCAGCAAACTTTAGCTACCAAAAACATGAGCTCATAAAGCTGCTTAATGTATTCAGTGGATTAACACTTGCCAGGAACATACCACACTAAAAGCAGAGAAAGCAGGACACTATTTTCTATACAGGAGTATTGCTTTTCATTATCTACAAGGAAATACAGTACAGGAGAAAGCTACAGTGTAATTCCAGGTGGAGTCCTTCTGTGAGAATGCACAGGTCACGTTAGATAAGGTGACATCTTACATGAGACATGACTTAAGCAACTAATTTGAAGAGAAGACAGCACTCCCAGTAAATGGATAGCCATGGTAGCATGAAACCACAGGACAGAATCACAGAATTAACCAGGTTGGAAAAGAACTTTGAGATGATCAAGTCCAACCTACCACCCAACACCTTCTAATTAACTAAACCATGGCACAATGTGCCTCATCCAGCCTCCTATTAAACACCTCCAGGGATGGTGACTCTACTTCCTCCCTGGGCAGCCCATTCCAATGCCAATCACTCTTGCTGTATAGAGCTTCTTCCTAACATCCAGCATAAACCTGCCCTCATGCAGCTTAAGAATGTGTCATCTTTTTCTGTCACTGGTTGCCTGAGGGAAGAGACCAACCCCCGCCTGGCTACAATCTTTATTGCTCTAATAAGGTCTCTCCTGAGCCTCCTTTTCTTCAGGCTCAACAACCCCAATGCCAATTAAGCAAACTGGTTGCACTCAAGTTCCTTGTGTTGCACAGTTACTGGTCAGGCCACACCTTGAGTACTGTGCCCAGTTCTGGTCCCATCAATTCAAGAGAGATGTTGAGGTACTGGACTGTGTCCAGAGAAGGGCACCAAGGCTAGTGAGGGGCCTGGAGCACAGCCCTGTGAGAAGAGACTGAGGGAGCTGGAGGTGTTTAACCTGGAGAAGAAGAGGCTCAGGGGTTACCTCGTTGCTGTCTACAACTACCTGAAGGGAGGCTGTAGCCAGGTGGGTTTGGTTTCTTCTCCCAGGCAACCAGCAATAGAATGAGAGGACACAGTCTCAAGTTGTGCCGGGGGAGGTATAGGCTGGATATTAGGAGGAAGTTCTTCCCAGAGAGAGTGATTGGCATTGGAATGGACTGCCCAGGGAGGTGGTGGAGTTGCCATCCCTGGAAGTGTTCAACAAAAGCCTGGGTGGAGCACTTAGTGCCATTGGGTAGGACTGGATGCTAGGTTGGGCTGGATGATCTTGGCGGTCTCTTCCAACCTGGCTGATTCGATTCGATTCGATTCGATTCGATTCTATTCGATTCTATTCTATTCTATTCTATTCTATTCTATTCTATTCTATTCTATTCTATTCCATTCTCACAACGGGTGAGGTTCAACCCTGAAATCTGGGTGTTCTGAGAAACGTGTTGTGATCTGAGTGTGGCTCAGGGCTCAGCCACAAGAAAAAGCTGGTGTCAGGGGCTCTTCAACATGTGACTGTGTGCCTGCTTCTACTCTGTGGAAGATCCATCATGAATGTGCTTGCCTGAGCCTGCCCAGGAAGATTATCATTCATATACAGTAGCCCAGCTGGGTCAGAGAGAGTTATCCCAGCTTGGCTGACATGTGAAACTGTCAAATGGCAGCAATTTGTTTCGCAGAGCTGTCAGCTAAATCAATCATTGTTGTTATTTGATGAATCACTGAAACTGCAAGTCTTAAGATTTTTATTCTAGTGGGATGCTTTTAAAAAGCTGCTTTCCTGTTCTACAAATAGAAATTCTTGTCTGTGATTTTCATTCACACAGTTGACTTTAAGCCTTCTTCTGCTCTTGCAGTGATTGAGATTTCAACCAAAGAACAAATTGGCAGTGACCTCCAGCTCTAATACAGATTCCTAACCCAATCTTTTACCACCTTCCTTCACCATAACGCATCTCTATAACAGTGTAGAGGAAAAGGTATTTGTAAGTACTGTTTTCTGAACTACTACTAAGCTAAGTAAAACACTCTCAGTGCAGGAGAACATGAGCATAGATCCAGATTCACCAGGATTCAGGGAGAAAGTGCCACATTATATAACTGAGAAAGGGCCTTACTGTAACAATTAGAAATTAGTGATATTGTCAGGAGATTGAAGAGTACCTGCAGAGATAAGTGCAATGTGCTACACAAAAACTATGAGGCCAGACTCGGATTCTATTTTCCATGCAAATCAAAGATTACTTCTTTAGCTCATGGGAAAGCTTCCAGCTAATGTGCTCTAAAACATTTGTGCCTCAGCAGATTTCCAGTGTAGGTCCACACTGGAGCTAAGTCATGACAGTTCTTTCCTGTTTTGTCTGAGAAAGATCCCAGATATGAAGCAGTTGATCAAGCTGAACTCTAAAGAATAGGTATAGTAGCCTTGAAGGCTGTAAAATGTCTTGTAACTTAGTTCTGGCATTTCCCAGCTGTGGAATACTACATCATCAAACAGCCTCAAAGCAACTTTTAGTTGTTAACATTTCAGCTGTAGTAAAAGCAAGATTATATCTTTGGGGATTTTTGCTGTCTTTTCCCTCTTTGCTTTTTGCCTCTCTCCCCTCTTTGCTTTTTGCCTCTCTCCCCTCTTTGCTTTTTGCCTCTCTCCCCTCTTTGCTTTTTGCCTCTCTCCCCTCTTTGCTTTTTGCCTGTGCCAAGTGATTTCCAAGGGATTTCTCCCTGCCTGGAACAGTGTCCTGCCTCAAACCAATGTTATTTCTTTCCTGGACTGGAAGCTTCTTACTCAGTTGCGCAATTGTTACACCCACAACACAACTCTGTAAGGACAGATACATTAAATAATCCAATTAAATTAAGTCACACAGCAACTGTTAAAGGGGAATTAAGCTGAGGAAATCATTGAATGTTAACATGAAATTGATGTCAGTGACAGATTTGTGCTTAGGTGTGAGGTTAACTAGATCCTACAGTAGGCTTAAGCCGTTTTCATCTTCAGTGCCTTTAGTAGCTTTCCTAGTTCAGCAACTGGAAAACTAGCTGACCTAGGTCAAGATTTCTGTGATAGCTCAATCTTTTCAGGAATTTTGGGAATTTTTCATTCCCATCTATGAAAGGTGTAGGTATCAAGAATAAAAGAATCATCATCCCCTTGCAAGATCTAGATTCAATCCAAGGCAAAAGAGAACTGTACTTAAAGTGCTACATCTTCAGGGGCAAATTTGTGGTCTTTCTTGTTGGTAACTACTTTATTGGGCTTAATTACCTTCTAGTCATTGCATCTCCCTGTAAATACTCTTGTGCTACCATTTTCAAGTCCCCAGAAGGCAGACTTTCATTTGACTTTCCATATGCTATGATCCTTCTCCTGCCATAGCCTTGAAGGAATCCAAATCAGTTTACTCTGTGATGCAGTACCCTGAGGCAAAACAGGTGTCTGACCAAAAACACTGACCAAACAGTGTACTGCAAAGTATGGTACCTGCTGTGACATTAAAAAAATTGCAATTTGAGTGGGACCTATGTTCCACTGAGACACCAAGAAGTTCAATAACTCTCTACAGCAGCTGTCCTTGGGTTGGATCCCTAGTTAATGTTGTTCTTGACCACATCTATTGTCCAGAGAAAGAGAAACCTGAGAAGTGATTCATTGTCCTCTAGATGTTTTTTTACATTGACATATATATACATATAAAATCATAGAATCATAGAATGGTTTAGGTTGGAAGAGACCTTAAAGATCACCCAGTTCAAACCCCCTGCCATAGGCAGGGACACCTCCCACTAGATCAGGTCAATCAAGACCTCATCCAGCCTGGCCTTGAATACATCCAGGGAGGGAGCAGCCACAACCTCCCTGGGCAACCTGTTCCAGTGCCTCGCCACCCTCACTGTGAAGAACGTCCTCCTAACATCCTGTTCAAATCTCCCCTCTGCCACTTTGATCCCTTTCCCCCTCATCCTGTCATTACAAGACCTCAGGATCTGAAATATATATATATATGTAATATCTAGCCTAACTTTCTAACAGTAGATCCCCAGGTTGCACATAATCCACAAGAAGCAAGTGTTCAAAAAGGGTATGTGGTAAGAAAGTACTCCACAAACAGGATCATCAGTTACAGAATCGTGTGTGCCTGGCAACAGCTTCACCCTTGTATGCCACCATCTCTTAGCACTTCGTTGTGGTGGTGATGACAGCTAGTGCAGCACAGGGATGATCAGGAAGGAACTTCTGTCCCCAGTAAATGTTAGCAGAAGCTCTACAATATCCAATTTCACAGGACTAGTGGCACCCACAATTCAATCCAGCACAAGGGGGGGTATATGCTGTTATTAGCTGAGTCACTGCATTTGACGTTGGCTGAGGTAGTGTCAGAGATGGATAAAGCAGCCTAATTCCATGATCACTGAGAATACTTAATCTGCATATTCATTGTGAAGGCTTAGACTCTAAGATTCAGCCCTTTCTTTCTTACATTTTGAAAATTCATCCTTTTTTTGATTGTAAAGTCACTACTTGTAGAAACTTGATTGGTGCCTGTTATCCACAACCATAGGGATATTTGGGTGCCTGATGTCTAGCCCCATGAGGCTAAGTAGCCATGTGGCCTGTTTCTAATAGTAATCAAATGATTTAATCTTTTCTCAGCCTTGTTTGTGTTCTCAAAACTTGACAGGGTGGCCTTACCCCAAAAGAGAGTGAACTGCTTATTTTCAAGGCACTTTTCCCTTTGCCAGATACTGTTGGGAAGTCTTATGTCTCTGAAAATCAACAATCCCTATGGACAAGCTCTCCACAGGCATTCACGCTCACTGACCTTTTCCTACAGCTGGAATGATTCCAGCTGTGCTTTATGAGCAGTAGTTCTTCACCCTTGATCTGAACTGTCCAAGGGGGTTTCTGCTTTCAGAATCTTCCTGCTCTTTTTTTTTTTTTCCTGTGTTGAAAAGGAGAAGGAAGGAGGGAACAACGTAGAGTAAGGAGGTGAAAAGGTAGCTAATCCTCTGGGAGCCACTATACACAGAGGAGATACCATCACTCTGTTCAAGAAAAGAACACTGATTTCATGACATGCTTCCATTAGTAGGATTTGCATTTTGGGGACAGATCTTTCCCTACTGCAGCACAGCACTTGGCCATAAACTTTAACTCTAACATCGCAAGTAATTGTGATCCAAAAGCAGTGGGGTGTGCTTGTCTAATTTAAACACTTTCCTGCATGCAAATCGTTCCACTTTTCAGACACAAACCCTTAAAAAGAGGCTGAGAAAATGATCCTGGGATAGGAAAACAGACAAGCAGGCCAGAAGACTATAAACCGGAATAAAAATATGTCGCAGGCTATTGCAGAAAGTCATTTCTAGTTAGGAAAAAGTGACTTGCAAGACTAATTTGAGAATACATTTGTCATGAGCCGGACAAGATGAGCCAAGATTTTTAAATCAGTCCATCCCTTCTTCCTTTGGCTGGTGGCAAAAAAGACGAAACTCTGCACAGCAGGGAGAACCTGATGCTGAGCTAATCAAATGCAAGCGCAGAGTGAGCAGCAGATGACAATGACAGAGGTTGGCACGATATTGCCAGACTGTTTGATAAGTAATGGGATGGTTCAAAAGCTGCCTGTCTTACTAGGGACCTGACACAGATGCTGGCACATGACTCAGCCCTCAAGTAGTTTTTTTGCTGCAGTACTGTTTGAGAAATGGCTCTGCTGCTCTGAAAACAGGGAGGGAGTCAAGGAAAACAAGGGCGAGGAAGAAAAGCTACATGGCTTTGTCTGTAAATGTTAGATTCTAGCTCTTCTTTCCTCTAATACCATACAAATACAATACATGCTTCAGATGAAATGAGATATTTGAGATGGGATAAAAATCAGATAGCCTGAAATTAAATCTGTCAAGAGTAATGTGAGGAGGAAGCATTGATGGCAGGGTCTTTTCCTTCCCTCATAGCAGATAGCCATGTTATTGGGGTTTTTTTATTTATTTTGTCACTTTAAACCAAACATCTACAGAGGATAAATGGAGTGGAGAAGGAAAAAAAATAATTTTAATGTTTTTGTTTAGGTTTTGGGGTTTTTTTTGGTTGGTTGGTTGGTTTTTGTGGGGGACAAACATGTTAAGAAAAGCAGCATCGCTATTTTCTGGTGCACCAAACTTGCATCTCACAGGATCACAGGTTCTTAGTTGGAAGGGACCTCTAGAGGTCATTGAGTCCGTTTCCCCACTGCCAGAGCAGGACTATAGTCTACTACAGGTCACACATTCAGAGGGGCATTGAAAGTATCTGTTCTGGGGAGCTAAGAGACAGAAAAAGCTGATTTTAGTGATGTGTATACAAGGGGGAGGGGAGAAAGTCCAAAATACCAAACCCACCTACAGGACAAGTGAAATAATCACCTTTGATTTTTTAACAGCAGGTTTTGAGTCTAAGGGCAAAATATGTATGAATTGAAAGCAATTTTCTGAGACATCTAAATCAACACCTTCAGAAAGAATAATGATGGTTGATGCTATAGCATCAAAGCTGCAATCCAAATTATGTTGTCCAGACATGCAGGCAAATATCGTTCATGTATTGACAGCAGTTAGGAAAAACTAGAGAACCCAGCATCTGAGTGAAGATTTTAAAGACAGCTTGAATTACAAAATAACAACCTAAATACCTCAGAAATAAGATACACAGTGATGCTGGTCTTACATGTTTATTGCAACACATAACAGACTGATTTTTGATAGCTCAGCACAGCAGAAGTAGCTTTTACCTTGTGACAGCCAAATCCAGTGCATACATGAGCAACTCAAAATGAGCAAGCAGTGTGCCCAGGTGGCAAAGAAAGCCAATGGCACCCTGGATATTATTAGAAATGTTGAGTCCAGCAGGAGCAGGGAGGTGATTGTCCCTTGGTACACTGCTCTGGTGAGGCCACAATTCATTGAGTCCATTTCTCCCCCTACCAGAGCAGGACCATAATCTAGTGCAGGTCACACAGGAAGACATCCAGTGGGGCCTTGAAATTCTCTGTTCTGGGGAGCTAAGAGACAGAAAAAGCTGATTTTAGTAATGTGTATACAAGGGAGAGGGGAGAAAGTCCTAAATACCAAACCTACCTACAGGACAAGTGAAATAATCACCTTTGATTTTTTAACAGCAGGTTTTGAGTCTAAGGGCAAAATATGTATGAATTGAAAGCAATTTTCTGAGACATCTAAATCAACACCTTCAGAAAGAATAATGATGGTTGATGCTATAGCATCAAAGCTGCAATCCAAATTATGTTGTCCAGACATGCAGGCAAATATCGTCCATGTATTGACAGCAGTTAGGAAAATCTGGAGAATCTGACATCTTCACTCAGACTTTAAAGACAGTTTGAATTACAAAATAACAACCTTAATACCTCGAAATAAGATACACAGTGATGCTGATCTTACATGTTTATTGCAACACATAACAGACTGATTTTTGATAGCTCTGTTAAATCAGCACAGCAGAAGTAGCTTTTACCTTGTGACAGCCAAATCCAGTGCATACATGAGCAACTCAAAATGAGCAAGCAGTGTGCCCAGGTGGCAAAGAAAGCCAATGGCATCCTGGCTAGTATTAAAAATGCTGTGTCCAGCAGGAGCAGGGAGGTGATTGTCCCTTGGTACACTGCTATGGTGAGGCCACACCTCAAATATTGTGTTCAGTTTTGGGCACCTCATTACAAGAAGCATGTGGAGATGCTGGAGAGAGTGCAGAGGAGGGTAGCAAAGCTAGGGAAGGGCCTGAAGGATAAATCTTATGAAGAGAGGAGCTGGGAATGGTTAGTTTGAAGAAGAGGAGGCTGAGAGGACACCTTATTGCTGTCTTACAGCTACCTGAAAGGACATTGTGGACAGGTTGGTCCTGGTCTCTTCTCAGAGGTAATTGATGATAGAACAAGAGAGAATGGCCTCAAGCTGCCACTGGGTAGGATTAGCCTGGATATTCCCAGCAAGAGAGGTCAGGCATTGGAATGGTCTGCCCAGGGAGGTGGTTGAGTCACCAACCCTGGATGTGTTCAAAAGTCATCTGGATGTGGTGCTTTGGGATATGTTTTGAGGGTGAACTTTGCAGAGCAGAGATGACAGTTGGACTTGATGGTCTTGGGTCTTTTCTAACCATAATGTTTCTGTAATTTCTGTGAGACTTGTGCATAGTAATCATACAGGTATGTGGAGAAATACTGTGAAATTGCCAGGCGCCTTACAGTGGGATTTCATATCTCCACATGCCTTCTTCCAAACTGTATGTGTCAATATGATATGTTAGTTTCCCATCATGTTCAAATGGTTATGTTGCTTCTCTCTGGCATGACAGTTTTCATAAGATGGTTTAGGTTGGAAGTGACCTCAAAGATCATCCAGTTCCAACCCCCCGCCATAGGCAGGGACATCTCCCATTAGAACAGGTCATAGAATCAGTCAGGGTTGGAAGGGACCACAGCATCATCTGGTTCCAACCCTCCTGACATGAGCAAGGACAACCTACACTACATCAGGCTGGACACAGCCTCATCCAGCCTGGCATTAAACACCTCCAGGGAAGTGGCCCCAAACACCTCCCTGCACAACCCGTTCCAGGCTCTCACCACTCTTATGGTGAAGAACTTCCTCCTCATGTCCGATCTGAATCTCCCCACCTCTAGCTTTGCTCGATTCCCCCTAGTCCTGTCACTACCTGATAGCCTAAAAAGTCCCTCCCCAGCTTTTTTGTAGGCTCCCTTCACATACTGGAAGTCCACCTTGAACACCTCCAGGGAGAGAGCAGCCACAACCTCCCTGGGCAACCCATTCCAGTGTCTCACCACCCTCACTGTAAAGATTTTCTAGACTAACCTGTCCAGATTTTCTAGACTAACCTGTTGAAACAATTTAATGGCACTCTTCTCTGATAGCTTGCCAACGCTTTACATGAACTTTGAGGGGCTCTTTGCAAAAACAAGTTGGATTCATCTTCCTAAATAAGAGTGCAGGGGAAGTGTGTGCAGGTATAGATGTGTGCCTGCACGTGTATGTAGACAGACACATACACAAACCCAACGTTCGTGCCTGTGAATCATTAGAACTACAATTAGAGCGGGAGAGAACAGTGCCAAGTTGGAAACTTTCTCTAAGCTGGGCATTCTTTGTTTGCCAGCTTCGTGGAAGACTCCCTTTGTATTCTGTTGACCGTATAATCCTGTGTGACCGTCAGTGGAGTAACTCAGCACTGCTGCTGAGAAATGAACTCTTTCTTTGAACAGGCTTTGCATTTGGTTTAGAACCGTCTTAAGATTCAAACAGATTCATTAACTCACATTGTGCTGGCCGAATGGCTCGTGTTGGTTTTAGTAAAAGAGGGCAAAGAACAGACATCAAATACCCAGGTGGGTACAGTTTCTTGATCTGAGTCCCTCTGGGAAAGTTAGAAACACCAGAACTGTTCAGGAAGTTGTCATCTTGTTATAGAAATAAGGACCAGCCTGTGGACATCTACAGATAACCTGACACATCGTTAGATGTGCAGAAGAAACATTCTGCACTGCCACTGCAGTGAGTGGCCTGAGAGAGAGTACCACGTTGTGTATATACAAAGAAAACCAACACTCCCTGTTTCCCATGGCCTTCTTTTTCCTTCTTGCTATTTCCAAATGAAAACCATCTCCACTGGTCTCATCTGTAGGGGGATCATCCTGAGAGGCAGCTTAACCTTAAGTGCAAACAGAACCCCGAAAGGCTTTCCAGTGTCCTCTATTCCTCTCTTTATAGATGAAGCTTATCTTGACTGTTTCAGAAGTAGATGAAGAAAAGCAGCCCGGAAACTAAGCTGTGTATAAAGAGTGTGTAAAAGATGTTTCTGCTCCTTAGATTCATTTCAAGCTACCATCTTCTGTTTCTGGGAATCCTTTTTGAGCCTTGTAATCACAATGAACACCTCTCAGGCAATCTTAATCCTTGCCCTGATCCATTTCTAATAGTTTCTAAAGACTTCCATGTATTTGTGGTTGTTTAATCACCAGGCAACCTGGAAAATGCCACTGCTCTATGGTTGTGGCCATTAGTAAGGACTGGCAAAGTCTGCCTGAAATAAAAAATGGGTCAGTGTGAACTGGCTTAGACTCTGCTTTACAGCATATCCAGTAAAGACACCTCCTTCATGTTGGGACCATCCAAAACCCATTGACGTCAGCGGAGAGACCTGATATCAGTGGGTTTTAAATCAGGCTCTATAGTTGAGACTTCCAAAGCAGCCTGGGGGATTCAGACACATATCTTTCATTAAAGTGAGAGTGTATTAAAGCAAATGGAAGATATGTGTCTGAAATCCCCTAGACTGCTTTGAAAAACTAAACTACTCTACAAGCCATGCTGCTTTCCCCATAAAAATAGCTGCCAGCTCTTGCTTTGATAAAAAGTAATGGAACTGGAGAAAAATCCACACAAAGGTCTGGCCACTCATCCTTTAGGAAAATAGGGAAAAGCATGGCTGAAGGGCTTTGTTTTCACCATTTAAACCCTCTCCAGTTCAAAGCCAAAAGAGCAATTAATTAGCTCTGGATCAGCAAAATTATCCTGACAGATAAGACTTCAGCCCTGTGGAAATGAGGGCTTCCATTTCCACCATGTATTTCTCCTTGTCCCAGGCTTGTTGGGGAGGATGAACTAATCACTGCAGTAATAAGAAGGGAAGTATGATATGGAGCAAGGAGCAGACATTTTCTCTGGTTTTGGTTGTGGGTTGTTTTTGTTGTTGGGTTTTTTTGTGGGTTTTTTGTTTGTTTGTGTTTGGTTTTGGTTTTGTTGTGGTTTTTTTGGAGGGGGGGGGGGGTTGTTTTGGTTTGTTTTTTTAAAGGAAAAACAAAAGGGAGAGGAAAGACCCAGGCCTTCAGCCTAACCTCACTGGATTTGCCAGGCATGAGAAGCCACTTTAGGTATGCAATTTTAGCAGCAGTTATCCCAACCCAAAACCTTGAAATTATGATTTGTATTTTACAAATTATGGTTCTAATCCCAGGGATTTAGGCCTTGGAATACTCATGATGGCTCTTCTCTCACCTATCTTTAGCCACCAAGAAAGTACATATCCAGTCTAGGCTAGCTGACTAATGCAAACAGTGAGAGAAAGGTGTCTGCAGAAAGAGGTTGGTCATGTGCTCACATGAGGTTACAGAACAACCTCAGAGATGCCTTGTGGGAGGGAGAAGAAGCAACAACCTTGGAGACACTTAAAAAAAGACCAGTATAGAATCAGCCAGGTTGGAAGAAACTTCCAAGATCATCCAGTCCAACCTAGCACCTAGTCCTACCCAATGGCACTAAGTGCTCCACCCAGTCTTTTCTTGAACACCTCCAGGGATGGCAGCTCCACCACCTCCATGGGCAGCCCATTCCAATGGCAAATCACTCTCTGTGTCAAGAGCTTCTTCCTAACATCCAGCCTATACCTTCTCTGGCACAACTTCAGACTGTGTTCTGTCATTCTGTTGCTGGTTGCCTGGGAGAGGAGACCAGCTCCCACCTGGCTACAACCTCCCTTCAGGTAGTTGTAGACAGCAATGAGGTAATCCATGAGCCTCGTCTTCTCCAGGTCCCCCAGCTCCCTGAGCCTCTCCTCATTGGTCTTGTGCTCCAGGCCCCTCACTAGCCTTGTCACCCTTCTCTGGACACGTTCCTGTACCTCAAAATCTCTGTTGAATTGAGAGGACCAGAACTGGACACAGTTCTCAAGATGTGGCCTGACCAGTGCCAAGTACAGGAGACACCAAGTACAGGTGTCCTGCTGGCCACACCATTCCTGATCTAGGCCAGGAAGCCTTTGGCCACCTGGGCACACTGCTGCTCATGTTCAGCCTACTTAAAGTGGATAGGAGAAATTGTCCTTTATTTTCATCCAGCCAGGACTAAATGGTCAAGCAGAATCTCAATGAACAGTAAGAAGCACAGGGAGTGAAATGCTGCTGCTTCTGTCTGTGCACAGGGCCCAGCAAGCTGGGAGCAGACCTGCAAGGTCCTTCTCATGGACGTTAAGGAATATCTGGCGTGCAGTTCTCCGTCAACCCATGTGCAAGGCTGGTATCATCAAATACTCCATGTTAATAAGACTGAGCCCCCTGAAAGAGGCTGCCAAGGAAAGCATAGAATCATAGAATGGTTTAGGTTGGAAGAGACCTCAAAGATCATCCAGTTCCAACTGCCCCACTGTAGGCAGGGACCCCTCCCACTAGATCAGGTCGCTCAAGCCCTTATCCAGCCTGGCCTTGAACATATCCAGGGAGGGAGCAGCCACAACCTCCCTGAGCGACCCGTTCCAGTATCTCGCCAGCCTCACAGTGAAGAACTTTCTCCTAACAGCCCGTTTAAATCTCCCCTCTGCCAGTTTGAACCCATCACTAGCAACTTGACAGCATGTAGTGGGTTTGCAGTGACCTGCCCCCCCACCTTTT
>VWZI01014934.1:18895-48019 GCA_013396835.1 Psilopogon haemacephalus
TTCTTTTTTTCTTTCTTTCTTTCTTTCTCTCTCTCTTTCTCCTTTCCTTCCTTCCTTCCTTCCTTCCTTTTTTTTCCTTCCTTCCTTTTTTTCCTTTTCTTTCTTTCATTGGTTTTCTTTCCTTTTTTTTGTTTTTTGTTTTCTTCTTTTCTTTTCTCTGTTTCTTTCTTTCTTGTTTTGAGGAGGTTTTGTGACAACATTTCAGATTTGTATTTCAGGCACCGTTAATAACTCCGTGCTGGTCTTTAAAATGCTTCTAAATATACTCTTCTCCTGTTACGGGAGATAACTGCATTTACCTTTTCCAAACGGTCCCTCTGCTTTGCTGTAATGATCATTTTCTGCCACGCAACTTGTTTCAGCTAAAAGGGGAAAAAAAAAAAAAAAAAACTCAAACCTTCATCTTTTGCACTCACAAGGACATGCCCACAGTCATGGTCAAATCCATGGATGCCAAGACACAATGGACAGACTTTACCACTAGCTGTGGCTAATAAAGACTGACATTCACTGTTAGCTTACAGCTGTGCTTTATTCAGCATCCCACACAAACACCCTTAGACTGCTCTGGTAAAGCCCTGGTAACTTCTTGCTAGGAAGTAAGCCTCATTAAAAAGGCTCTTCATAGCAACCTATTCAGAGATTTTTCTTTCTAAAATATTGGCATTTGGAGATGACATTTGTCTTTATGGGAGGCGTAGGCCATTAGAAGAGGAGTTTTAATCATGAAACATGACGTTTTTCAAGTTGCCATGTGTCTCACAGTGACACACTGACTGAGGCAATCCAGTCCAGGATCAGTTCCTGAGCTGTGCTTTGAACCTCCTTTTGTGGTCTCAAGAAAATAAATTCAACTCCTTTTCCACAAGCGAAAAATATTCAGAGAATAACTTGCTCAATTTACCATGTAGTCCCAAGAAGCTATGAAACATGCACTTTAATGATGTGCATGTAGATCTATCTTTACATGCATTGTTATCCAAAGCTTTTTGTTACTTGCCCGAGCTCTGCTAGGTGCTCTGCTTTGAGTAACTCATGCTGCTTACTCCCACTTCATACCTTTGCCTGTACCTGTTGTGTCTGCAGGACAGTGTCACGGTGCCTCCCAGCACAAGATATATCAGCTCCCCCATGGCTGTGTGCTGCAGTCCTCACACGTGGGTGCAAGGAGCAAGGTGGCAGGAAGCACTGCCCAGTGCCAGCCTTTCACGCAGGGCCATGGGGGGAAAGATCTCTTCTATGACCCCAAGAAAAAGTCCTTCCCACAACATCATTACCTGGGTGATTTTAATGAATAAGCTCATACTCTGTGAAGTAAGTGCTAGGTGTTAACATTAGCAGTATTCACAGAATGTCAGGGGCTGGAACAGACCTCCAAAGCTCATCCAGTCCAAGCCCCCTGACAGAGCAGGATCACCTGTACCAGATCACACAGGAACACATCCAGATGGGTTTTTAATATCTCCAGAGAGGGAGACTCCACAACCTCCTTGGGCAGCCTGTTCCAAAGTTTTGTCACCCTCATAGGGAAAAAAATCCTTCTCATATTTAAATGAAACTTCCTATGCCTCAGTTTCCGCCCATTGTCCCTTGTCCTGACATTGGGCATCACCGAAGAGTCTGGCTCCATCTTCCTGGCACTCACCCTTTATACTGATGAGGTTACCTCTCAGTCTCCTCTTTTCCAAGCTAAAGAGCCCCAGCTCCCTCTGTCTCTCCTCATAAAAGAGATGTTACATTCCTTTAATCATATTCATGGCTCTGCACTGGACTCTATCAAGGAGTTCTACATCCCTCTTAAATTGGGAGACCCAGAACTGGACCCAGTACCCCAGATGCAGCCTCAACAGGGCAGAGTAGAGGGGCAGGAAATCATATGCTGATATCTGTACATCTATATACCTTCACCACCCAGAATAGAGTCATCCTGAGCTGTTGCATCTCCAGGGCTGTCTACTCAAAGCTGCAAAGCAAACCAGTGATAGGCTGAAATAAGCCCCACAGCACTCCTGTCTTCTGGACCACTGGCCATTCTCCTGGGCTGTATTTCAGCCATTTAATTCTGCAAAGCACAAACAAAGTTAATTACAAAAAGAAGGTTAAATGGTGCAACAGTACTCTAAGGCTGGCAGCGGATTCCAAAATAGAGACCTATTTTGGTAGTCATTGCTCTCATAGTGACAAGAAGTGACTTGTAGTCATAGAATGCTTTTGGTTACAACTTTTTTGAATCTACAAGGCATATAGAATCATAGAATGGTTTAGGTTGGAAGGGACCTCAAAGATCATCCAGTTCCAACCCCCTTCCATAGGCAGAGACACCTCCCACTACAACAGGTCAATCAAGGCCTCATCCAACCTGGCCTTGAACATGTCCCAGGGAGGGAGCCGCCACAACCTCCCTGGACAACCTGTTCCTGTGTCTCACCACCTTCAATGTAAAGAACTTCCTCATAATATCCCATTTAAATGTCCCCTCTGCCAGTTTAAACCCATTACCCCTTATCCTGTCATTACAAGACCTTGTAAATAGTTCCTCCACAGCCCTCCTGTAGGCCCCCTTCAGATATTGGAAGGCTCCTATAAGGTCTCCTGGAAGCCTTCTCTTCTCCAGGCTGAAAAGCCCCAACTCTCTCATCCTATCCTCATAGGAAAGATGCTCCAGCCCTCTGATCATCTTCGTGGCCCTCCTCTGGACTCTCTCCAACAGTTCCATATCCTTCTTGTGTTGGGGGCTCCAGAATTGCACACAGTACTGCAGTTGGGGTCTGAGGAGAGCAGAGTAAAGGAGGAGAATTCCCTCCCTTGCCTTGCTGGCAATGCATGCAAAGTGTTGGAAACACTAAAACAAACTCGTCTGCTTTATCACAGAGAAATAAAGACTATCTCAGCACTACTCAGAGTTCTGCAGAGTGAAACAAGTATAGCAGTGGTGATTCAGGCACAGTAACAGAAACAGCAACTCACCCCACATACCCTGGCAGCAAGCTGTAAAGTAACCTGGGTGTGCAACTATCGTGAGCACCATGCTGACAGAACTGCTCTCCTCACTTCTTCACTTCTACCAAACATCTCAGGCTGCTTGAGAAGAGAAGGAATTGGTCACTACAGCATGATCCTGGTGACACCTGAAAATAATTCCAGGGGATGCTCTAGGGTACTAGCAAGCCTTTATTATGGAATAAAGGAAAGGTAGGTCATTGTATGTCACATGAAATAGTACCTCTAATAAATCCATGGCAACTTTAATTTTGTCTCCATCTTTTGGGGTAAGTACCAGCATCTATCAATAACTTCATAGAGATTTACAGGCACTCTGTGTGCTGGAAACCAGCCAACATAGTCATTTAGAGCTTCTTAAGGCCAGAGGGGAAACAACTTCAGTGGGCCTTTCTGAGGTGATTTTGCAGTATGCATTCTGACCTGCCTTAGATCCAGGCACACAGTGCTCACCAAGACAGAGCAGTGAGGCAATTCATTCTTTTGATGCTCGGGAGAGACTTCTGCTGTGTTGGAAGCAGGAGGGCACTTCATTTCTATTTCAACAGCAGTATGTTTCTCCTTCCCATTACTCAACTCTGTAGCAGTAAAGAGACTTTTTGGTTCCAATGTTCTCAATCTGTTAGGTTGCCCTAAAGTTATGAGTTGTTTTCACCCCTAACAGCTGTCAAACCAAGTTCTCTGAGAGATGAAGCGGCTGTAGACATCATGCCTTTCTCCAGTTAAATTAGTTTGTACAGACTTCCATGGGGCTATGACCAGACAATCATAGCACACGTCATACCACAGGGATTGCAGTGAGTTCATCTTCCTTAAAACTCAGAGAGGGTGTCTGAAGTTGAGGAACATATGCTATGCTGCAAGCTGGTGTGTAGGCATCAGTCAGTATCATCACTGCCATGCATGCAGACTGCTTAGGTATGTCTGGTGTCAGCTGGCCCATTAAAATCTGAACATGAATGAAAAACAATTAAGAAATTCAGAATTAACAATCCTGACTCATAAGTGCAAGTCCCCAAGGGATGTCATCTTCTGAGAAGTCACAGTCTATTGTCACCCCCAGGGAGGAGCATGAATGCCTTCTAATAGACATTTGTTTTCAATGTTAATACAATTACTCCTGTTCCTCTAGGTGAATTCTTCAGCACTACTGGGGAGAAAGAAAGAAAAGGAAGGAAGGAAGGAAGGAAGGAAGGAAGGAAGGAAGGAAGGAAGGAAGGAAGGAAACAAACAACAAAAACACAAAATCAGCCTCAGCTGCCTAATCTAACCTATAATAGCAGATAGGTGTTGATCCTTTCCACAAGGATGGTGGAGAGCTCTGCAATAAGAAGGAAGCATCTACATGAAAGAGATTCAACCTCTTCTGACTCATTTTCCAGGTCCTCCTCTTAGATTATTAACAGTGACACTGTTTGACAGGCTGGAGAGGTGGGCCCAAGCCAACTTCATGAAGTTCAACAAGACCAAGCGCAAGGCACTGCACCTGGATCGGGACAATCCAAAGGACCAATATAGGCTGGGCAGTGACTGGCTTGAGAGCAGCCCTGGGGAGAGGGACTTGGAGGTGCTAGTAGATGAGAAACTCAACAACTGCTGTTAGTGTGCTCTTGCAGCCCAGAAAGCCAACTGTGTCCTGGGATGCATCAAGAGAAATGTGGCCAGCAAGAATGTGTCCAGAGAAGGGCCACGAGGGTGATCAGAGGGCTGCAGCACCTCTCCTATGGACAGACTGAGAGAGTTGGGGCTGCTCAGTGTGGAGAAAAGAAGGCTCTGAGGAGACCCTTTTTTGGCCTTCCAGTATCTGAAGGGGGCCTACAGGAAAGCTGGGGAGGGACTTTTTAGGATGTCAGGTAGTGACAGGACTAGGTGGAATGGAGCAAGTCTGGAGGTGGGGAGATTCAGATTAGATGTTAGGAAGAAGTTCTTCACCATGAGACACTGAAACAGGTTGCCCAGGTGGTAGAAGCAGCAAACCTGGAGGTGTTTAAGGCCAAACTGGATGGGGCTCTGAGCAGTCTGATCTAGCATGAGGTGTCACTTCCCATGGCAGGGCAGTTGGAACTAGATGGTCCTTGAGGCCACTTCCAGCCCTGACAATTCTATGATTGCCCAGGAAGGTTGTGGCTGCTCCCTCCCTGGAGGTGTTCAAGGCCAGGCTGGATGAGGTCTTGAGTGTCCTGATCTAGTGAGAGGTGTCCCTGATTATGGCGGGGGGTTGGAACAGGATGATCTCTGAGGTCTCTTCCAATCTAAACCATTCTATGATTCTATGATTCTAATAGTAACTCCGTCATTCAGCATAGACCATCAGCTACACAGTTTCTCCTGTAGGACCCTGCCTGTTTCTTAGCTTGACAGTCTGGTTTGAGGCAGCACTGCTTGGTCTTGGAACTTGTTTTTCAACTTAACCTGATTACAAGCTGTAATTGGGGGTCTCAGGATAAAGTGGGTTTGCAATTTTTCTCAGCTGTTGACTTACACTCTGTGACTTCATTTGCCACCTTTCTGTAATGGTATTTGAGGTCATCATTTCAGTCAGAATCCATGGTTGCAGGACTGTCTTGGTAACACCTTCACCAACAGACGGGGAAAATGTCAGACCCCAAAGCCTGTAGGAACTCCTCTTTGAGAATTACCTCTTGTGAGCAGTGCCATTTGGAAAATGTCACACAAGCAGAGTAAAGCTCAGCTTATATATAGCTTAGGCTTCTGCATGTGCTTCAGAGCCTACAGCAACATCAAACATCTACCTCTGAGTGAGCAACTTATTTCCCTACACACATTTCCACAAGCCTAGACTATGTTTTAGGGGTTTAAAAGTAATATACGATAGATGCAGAACTGCCACGCTCATTTTGTTATGCAATGGCAGTATCATCTTTGTCAGTATTAAAATCATAGGAAAAAAAAATAATGCCCCACAGTTCAATTATTAAACTGCAGGAAATGATCTATTTTTTAATTATAAAAGGAATTCGGTTATAAAGTTACCTAAGAGTCATATTACTGGATAGGTTCTCCTGGAGGAGAGAATTGCCTGCAGGCTAAAATTCACAGCTAAGATCCACCTGCATCATTTTCAGTCAGATTTTCATAAGTCTCTGATCTCCACTGAACAGGCAGTAAAGGGACCTCTTTTGAAAGTTTTGCTACTAACAGATTTCTTTCCCCAAAGAAGCTATACTCTAGGGTTCTCTGTGACCTTCTAACAATGTTTCCTCAGACAGCCTTTGCGAGCAATAATAGGAAGTACACTAAACTTGCAGCCTTAGAGCTCTAATAAAGATGGAGCTTGTTGACAGATGCAACAGGATGACCTGTGAATCTTTACAGGTGAATCTGATAAAAAGAACAGCTGACTTTTATAAAGGCAATAGACCTGCTAGAAAGGTACTTGAAGAGAGAAACGTGGCAGGGTGTATTATTTCTTCTTCTGATTTTCCACAGTGGTTTAGATACTTCATGAGGATGAACTTCAAGGTAAGACTAATTTCATTTCTGAAATAATAACTGTCTTCTAGGATGTGTTTTCCTCTGTGTAGCCTTTCCCTCCCTGAAAGTGAAAAGCTCAGAGGCAGGAAAGAGAAAGAGCTTTCACAAGCAGAAGTGATGCAACCAGAGAGCTGTGAGATTTCAGCTGTGTCTGTGGCTGCTACTGTCCCTTGTGATACTCCACTAAGCTGCCTGAGCAGAGCTGATGTTTGCAGAGATATCCACACTAGAAGATGGAGTACTTGTAGAAAACAGGGTAAAATGCTTTCTCCTCTGTGTAATGTGTTCTTGTGAGAAGTTTAGACTAGATATTGGAAAGTGTTTCTTCCCTAAAAGAGTTATCAAACATTGGAGTTGTCTGCCCAGGGCAGTGGTGGAGTCTCTATTCCCAGAGGTGTTGAAGCAGCCTGTGGACCTAGCACTTCAGGAAGAAGTTCTTCAGAGAAAGAGTGATTGACCATTGGAATGAGCTGTCCAGGGAGATGGTGGAGTAACCATCCCTGGAGGTGTTTAAAAGGAGGCTGAATAAGGCACTTAGTGCCATGCTTTAGTTAATTAGAAGGTGTTGGGTGATAGGTTGGACTCAATGATCTTGAAGGTCTTTTCTGACCTGATTAATTCTGTAGTTCTTAAGGACATGGTTTAGTGGTAACCCTTCAGTGTTGGGTCAAAGGTTGGACTGGATGATCTTGAAGGTCTCTTCCAACTAGATATGTTCTGTGATGCATGCATGCATGCCACAACCTTCAGTACACTCTATCTAGCCTTTCACTCGGTGCATTTAGATAAAAATGCCCTGCCAAGCATGTTCTTCAAAGCGCAGCAAGAGCTGCAATGAGTGAGAGCTGCAGGTTATGCAGCAAACACACATTCCCAGGCCACTTGAATACATCAATGGTGTGGATCTGTGCTGGTTTGAGGGTAACTGGAATATTGTAATAAGAGATATTAGGTTATAGGCTGCGGAAAAAAAACAATGGTGATGTCTGCTTTGTTCATAGGTTTACTGAGATGTGCTAAAGCAAGGAAACAAACGTAGATAAGACAGAGTTGCTTTGGTCTGACCTCTGGCTCTTGGTCTCTCCCTTTTGTTGTCTTCTAGCTGGATTTGTGTAACACAACTAATCAATTCTGCTTCTAACCCCCATGACTGATCTTCCCTGTTTAATTTGCATGTAAAGGAGATTCTGTGATAAGATTAGAGGGTGGGGGAAGGTGGAAGAGTAGTTGGGAACCCCTCTTGGGAACTCCAATTTCTGGGAGGGGTGTGGTGTTTCTGTATTAAGTTTTGTTCTGGTTTGAACTAATTGGAGAATTTGAGTGAGAAATTAGACTATTGGCTGAGAAATAAAAATACATTGTGTCACTTCACTCACAGCTTTACTGAGAAAAGAGAAAAAAAAAGGCTTCAGAGTTGTAACCCAAATACAGGCAAGTCTTCTCCTGCATGGTCCCTTTGTCTCTGCCTTTTGTAGCTAATTCTCAATAATTCCACTAACTTCTTTTCTACTGCTAATCCCCCTGGCTGATCTACCTCCACCAATCTGCTTCATCAACAGATGGTGAGATAAGATTGGGGAAGAGGGAAAAGGTGGTAGGGGTGGTTAAAAACCCCTCTTGGGGATTTTGATCTCTGGGAGGGGTGTGGTGTTTCTCTATTACTTTTTTCGCTGCATATATTTGTATATATCTGTTATACATTGTAAATATCTGCTTGTATATTGTGCATAGCTGTAAATATAAAGCTTCATTTACCAACTTCCAGCTGTCTGAGTCTTAGCCGGGGTTATATCAAAAGGTGTGGGGGGGGGAAGGTAACTGCTAAACCACCACAATTTTTTACTGTATATACCTGTAAATATTCATAATATATTGTCAATATCTGCTTGTATATTTTTCTAAGCTGTGAATATAAAGCTTCATTCCTTAATTTCCAGCCTGCTGAGTCTAATCTGGGTGAATTCAAACATGTGGGGGGACAGGTGACTCCCAAACCATCACAGGATCCCAAATATTGGCTTCAGTCACTAAAAGAAAAAACTTCTTGGCATGTCAAGCTACTTGTGAATTGCATTTTTTCAAATTCATAGGTCCCTTGTCCTTATGATTTTGTGTGACAGTGGGAGGCAGGCATGATGTATGCATGTAGAAGGCATGACTTGCCTGCATCCAGCTACGCTGCTTGTCAGGATAAACTCCTGTGATCTTGAGTAGTGTGTTCTGAGCACTGAAAAGTGAGGCAGGGAACAGAACAGTTCTGCCATTCCTGGGGATAAAAGGGGAGATGTAGAGTTGGGTATAGTGACAGATCATGAAAGAAATGCAGATGAGGTACTACGCATGAAAGCATTTGAGCTGACAAAGCAAAGAACCTCTTGCCAGGCTAGTAAGAAAACATTCAAATTAATGAAGTCAGATTGTGACAGTATGAGCATACTACTGAAAGGCTGTTTATCATGGCAAAGAAGGGGGAACTAGATTGGGTTTATTTTTTCTTCATCAATGAACAGCACTTCAGCTGTCTTCATTGTTCAACAGACAGTGCAAATTAAGTTTTGGGTCACTGGGGGCTCTTTAAAACATAATAGAACTCATCAAAACCTTCCTAAACCTGAATGAGAAGAGAACAATTTTACCTGTATCACCCTCTTAGGCAACAATCCAAATTTCAGGTAATCTTATTGCCAACTTATGACTCAGAAGGCTCTTTTTTTTTTTTTTTTTCTCCACGTTTCAAAGAAAAGCATAGGGGGACGTTATTATTGATCATTTCCACAAGTACATTTGGAGACTAGGAGCCAAGTAAACGAAGTAAATCCTCATGGAAATGCCAAGGATCATGGATTCAGACAGGTGGGAAAAGATCTCCAAGATCGTCCAGTCCAACTATCACCCAGCAGAATAGACTGGAATAAGCCAGGTTGGAAGAGACCTCCAAGATCATCCAGTCCAACCTATCATCCAGCCCTAGCCACTGGCACTAAGTGCTCAATCCAGTCTTTTCTTGAACATCTCCAGGGATGGTGACTCCACCACCTCCCTGCGCAGCCCAACTAGAAGATACAAGCCCTGGGATAGTACCTGGAATTGACTTCTCATGGCCTAAATAACTGCTCTCCTCCAAAAACTCTGTAATTTCCATAACAATGGAAGTATACCATGTGAATGGCTGTGTGATATTATTCCTGGGCTCACCAAAACATTCAGCAGCAATCAGTCTGCATCTTACCTTGACTCCCGTGGAGTCATTTAAAGCTTGCGTCAAAGCACATCTTAAATTACACACTCCTGCAGATGCTCTTTGCTGATCCAAGCCACTTCTCCCATCATCATGTGCCTAACCCAAAGTAATCTTATTTCCAATCCAGATCATGTTTGCACATTTGATTTGCTTGAGGAGAAGGACTTCAGGGTCTGGGTTGATTAAAAGCTCAACATGAGCCAAAGATGTGTACATGCAGCCCAGAAAGCCAAACATGTCCTGGGTTGCATTAAGAGGAGTGTTGCCAGCAGGGCAAGGGAGGTGATTCTCCCCCTTTACTCTGCTCTTGTCAGACCCCACTTGGAGTACTGTGTGCAGTTCTGGAGCCCCCAGCACAAGAAGGACATGGAACTGCTAGAGAGAGTCCAGAGGAGGGCCAGATGATCGGAGGGCTGAAGCACCTTTCCTATGAGGACAGGCTGAGAGAGTTGGGGCTTTTCAGCCTGGAGAAGAGAAGGCTTCGAGGAGACCGTAGAATAGCCTTCCAATATCTAAAGGGGGCCTACAGGAGGTGCTGGAGAGGGACTATTGACAAGGTCTTGTAATGATAGGATGAGGAGTAATGGATTTAAACTGGCAGAGGGGAGATTTAAATGGGATGTTAGGAGAAAGTTCTTTACAGTGCAGGTGGTGAGACACAGGAATGGGTTGCCTAGGGAG
Source organism: Psilopogon haemacephalus (assembly GCA_013396835.1). Lineage (NCBI taxonomy): Eukaryota > Metazoa > Chordata > Aves > Piciformes > Megalaimidae > Psilopogon > Psilopogon haemacephalus. The sequence continues at coordinate 29,313 of VWZI01014934.1, forward strand.
GTTGTGGCTGCTCCCTCCCTGGAGGTGTTCAAGATCAGGCTGGATGAGGCCTTGGGTGACCTGTTCTACTGGGAGGTGTCCCTGCCTATGGAAGGGGGTTGGAGCTGGATGGTCTTTGAGGTCTCTTCCAATCTAAACTATTCTATGATTCACAAAACCGCCCCTTTTGATGTGAGCAGCTGTTAATTCCCTCATTGTTGCTGAGTTTCCTTGTCAAACAACTTCTTCTGTCTTTCTGCGGGTGGCAAAGACTGAAGTTGCTTGCATTCAACATTTTGATGTCTGATGTTACTGCTATTGCATCCCGCTCGGAGCATGGCTTTTCTTGGAAGCTTTACATACATATAGCAGCTAGGCCTGACCTTGCTCTGCCTGGGAAATCTGAGGAGATCAGAGCTGGAAGTGATACAGCCACAAACATTTAGTTATGGGAAAATCCGTGATGGTACTTGTAGCAAATTAAAAAATTGAAAGTTTGCAGAAGCATGATGTGAGTGTTGTGTTTTCAGTACTCAAAGTTCCCTTCTCACAAACATGTGGAAACTTTGGGCATATGGTATCAAGATCTTGGCTAATTTCTTTTCCTGGACTGTTTTCTTCTACGGGAAGCCGATGCTGCAGTCCAAGGTCATAGAAAGCAAGAGGGGAAAGATCTGTCTGAATACACTTACATGTTTCATGTCTTAGATTTTGTTTTCTCCTTTTTCATAGCAAGGGAAAGCTTATACAGAACTTGCATTGGGTACCAAGTTTCTGTCCTTTGCAAATGCTATGAAAATAACCACAGATGTGCATTCATATGTAGTAACCTGAAGAGTGGAAAGAAACACTATGGGAGAAGTTTCATGTATTTAATTTCAGTTTCCTTGACATGGTGGATCTGCCTAATCATCCTCATGTAAACTTGAGGATGATTTTTTTTTTTTTCCTGATGAGGATGACAGAACATTGGAACAGGCTGTTTGGGGTGGGGGTGGTCTTCCTCTCTGGAGATACTCAAAGCCCACCTGGACGTGTTCTTTGATCTGGTATAGGTGATCCTGCTCTGGCAAGCGGGTTGGACTGGATGATCTTTCAAAATCCCTTCCAGCCCCTGACATTCTGTGGTTCTGTGAATATCCAACCGACAAAATGTCTGTTTCCCTTTGAAAGAAAGAAAAACAAAACTACAGGAGAAACTGCAGTCTTTGCCAGACCGAAATCAACCTGCAGTTTTCAGTAGAGGAAGAAATCATCTTGTCATTCAGAAACCAGAATGGTTTGGGGGTCAATGAGTAAAATTAGAGTGCAGCTATGATGAAGACAGACCATGAGCATCATGCCTTCAACTCATGGCATATATCATAAAAGAGAACTGACTATTGGTGTCTCCGTGTCACAGAGAGCTCACGGTCTGATATCTCACACCAAAGAAAGCAACTTAGTATGCTGTAAAGCAGATGGAAGTTCAGGGATTTCCACAGCGATGTAAAAATGTCATGTTTGTTAGCTGAAACAAGGTGCTCCTTGCAACTGCCAAAAACAACCTCCCAGAAAAACCCCTTCTGAGAGACCAATTTCTGGTTTGAACTATAAATTCATTATTTGCAGATTGCCTGTAAGTGGAATGATGTTCAGGGGCTGTGGACTCGCCTTCTCTCAAGCATTTTGCAAGGCTGCCCCATGACCTGGAGACAAGTCCAGAACTAGAACATTGAACATTTCTCAAAAAAACCTCTCCAGTTTTAGAAGACATATTGGTTGAACATGCCAGAGCAATATCTTAGCCTGAGAACCTGCAGAAACTAAGGATATTAAAAAAGGGTTGAGAGGATACTCTGCGTTTGCACACAAAGCTTTAACCCTTACCATAAACTTGCAAATCAGACCTCAGTCTTGATAAGCATTTCAGAGTAGAATAGAATATGATAAGCCAGGTTGGAAGAGACCCCCAAGTCACCTAGACCAACCTAGCACCCAGCCCTACCCAATGCATTAAGTGCTCCACCCAGTTTTGTCTTGAACATCTTCTAGGGATGGCGACTCCACCAACTCCCTGGTCAGCCCATTCCAACACCAATCACTCTCTTGGTGAAGAACTTCTTCCTAACATTCAGCCTATACCTCCCCTGGCAACACTTGAGACTGACCCCTTGTTCTATTGCTGGTTGCCTGGGAGAAGAGACCAACCCCCACCTGGCTACAACCTCCCTTTAGGTAGTTGTAGACAGCAATGAGGTCATCCCTGAGCCTCCTCTTCTCCAGGCTAAACAATCCCAGCTCCCTCAGCCTCTCCTCACAGGGCTGTGCTACAAGCCCCTCACCAGGCTTGGTGCCCTTCTCTGGACATGTTCCAGCACCTCAACATCTCTCTTGAATTAAGTGACCCAGAACTGGACACAGTACTCAAGATGTGGCCTGACCAGTGTCAAGTACAGGGGAAGGATAACCTCTCTTGTGCTGCTGGCAACACTATTCCTGATCCAGGCCAGGATGCCATTGGCTCTCCTGGCTACCTGGGCACACTGCTGGCTCACATTCAGCCTAGTATCTACCAGCACCTCCATGTCCCTCTCTGCCTGGCTGCTCTTCATCCACTCTGTCCCCAGCCTGTAGCACTGTCTGGGGTTGTTGTGGCCAAAGTGTAGAACTCTGCAATTAGCTTTGTTAAATCTCATCCCATTGGCCTCTGCCACCTATCCAGACTGTCCAGGGCCCTCTGCAGGGCCCTCCTACCCTCCAGCAGATCAACATCTTCTCCTAACTTGGTGTCATCTGCAGCCTTACTGATGACAAACACAGTCCCCTCATCCAGATCATCAATAAAGATATTCAACAGGATTGAGCCCAACATTGTTCCCTGGGGCACACCACTCACGACTGGTTGCCAACTGGATGTGATTCCATTCACCACTCTCTGAGCCTGGCCCTCCAGCCAGTTCTTGACCCCTTTCAGAGTGTATGTGCCCAAGCCACGAGCTGCCAGTATTGCCAGGTGCTTGTTGTGGTAGATGGTGTCAAAGGCTTTGCTAAATTTTGTGCAGGGGTTTTCTCTAGACAGAGGCTGATGATGAAGAAAAACTTTGTGAAACAAAATTGCATTCAATGTCACTTTGATATTAAAGCTGCCAAAAAACAAACAGCCAGGAACCTGGGGCAATTGTTCCACTAGCAGTCAGCATATTTCAGTACCTTCTGTACATGCTCAAAGTATTAGGACCTCTTATATTATGCACAAAATTGTGGGGACTAATATTCACTTCTGGGACAGAGATCACTACTACAGTTTGCTTTTGACCTTTGCCTTTTTTGTTATATTTTGGGGGATAGGTAGATGATAGACAGACAGATAACTCTGAATATTTTTCAGGTTAAACTCACCCTTAACTGTGGTTTGGGAGTTTCCCAACCCTCCAACACACACGCTGTGAAATTGCTCAGGCTAGACTCAGACAGCTTGAAGTTAAGGAAATGAAGCTTTATATTTACAGCTTTGCACAATATACAAGCAGATATTTACAATATATAACTGATATTTACAGATATATACAGTAAAAAAAAGGTAATACAGAAACACCACACCCCTCCCAGAGATCTGAGTCCCTAAGAGGGGTTTTCAACCACCCTACCACCCTTCCCCCACTTCCCAATTTTATCTCTATCTTACTTGCAAGATAAATGATGGCAGATTGGCATGGAGGAGTCAGCAGCAGGAAAGTAGTTAGTAAAGTCACTCAGATCTAGAGAGAGATGCAGTAGCCAGCAAGGTGCAAAACAATCTGTTTTATCTTTTTTTTTGTGTTTTTTTTTTCAATAACCTATGATTGAAGTAGAATCATCAATGTTTTCCTTTCCTAGCCTGTAGTTGAATTTCTTTTTAAAATCCTCCAATTGGTTCAAACCAGCACATTAACATTAACACAAACTATTACCACAAACCCCAAATTACTGTCCTTATATTATGTAACTCCTGAGAGGGGAACCAAGTTTAAATTCTGTGTTAAAATGTAGTGCTAGAAGAGAGAGAAGAGGGGCAGATGGTACTAGAAGAGAGAGAAGAGGGGCAGGGGCAGAAGAAGCAAGGAAAGGGGCAGTGCTGATTCTTAAGTTGTGCAATCCCCACCCTTCTCTGTCCCTTTCTCCTTCCAAATATAACAATTTGTGAAATTCTTCACAGAAACAGGGATTGTTCATCAGAATGGGCTGCCCAAGGGGGTGGTGGAGTCACTATCCCAGGAGGTGTTTAAAAGGAGACTGGATGAGGCATTTAGTGCTATGGTTTAGTTAATTAGAAGGTATTAGGTGATAGCCTGGACTTGACGATCTCAACCTTGTTAATTCTGTGGTTGTGGGGTTTTATTTTAATATGGAAAATGAATGAAATCCAGGAACCTAGGATGGTTGTGGAGTCTCCCTCTCTGGAGATATTGATGAGCTTCCTGGATGCATTCTTGTGTGGTCTGGTATAGGTGATCCTGCTCTGGCAGAGGGGTTGGACTGGATGATTTTTTGAGGCCCTTTCCAGTCTCTAACATTCTGTGATTTTGTAAAAAGCAGTGTTGATCAGGTATAGGCAGTCCATGATTCAGTAAGGCTGTGAAGCCACAGTATGTCCTATCCTTTTGTGCGTTGCTCCTAAATACACTTTAAATAGACACCACAAATATCCCTTTATTTAGGGGTAGATATTGTCTCTGTTCTTTCTGCCATAAATTCATGGGACTCTCAGTAAAGCTGTAGTCAGTTTATATTTTCTGCAGGTAACAGACTGGATACTGAAGTGTCTAGCTGCCTGACTGAAAATATTATCTCTGAGGGATCCAGGGGAGCTGAAAATTCACATTGAAATTATCAAGCTGAATCTCATAATTGCTCATCACTTGCAAAGCCAGCTGTCTCCTGGACCTTGTTGCAAGCATGTCATCCTGTCTCAGGTCAGAGACACCATGTCCCCAACCCATAGTAGGAAGGAAAATTGTGGTTGTTCCTATCTGTTGTTAGATCTTGTTTGCAACTTCATCTTTAGACACTCCATCCTTGAAGCTGGGCTGAGAGTCGCCAATAAGCAACACTTGGGACTAACAGCTTTACCAGGCCTTATTTTATTTGGGATAAAGCACTGGAGAACAAGGATTTTTGCAAAGAACAGGAATATTTAATCTCAGCTCTGATTGTGCTTTACAAGCTACATTAGAGTGGCTTTCCTTATGAGCTGTAAAGATAAAACTTTGTAGGAAGTCTGTTTCAATAAATTTTTTGGGGTGTGTGATGAGCCAGAGTGGGAGAGAAGTTGTTTTGTTTTGTTTTTTTGTCAACCCAGAGGACGTATGGCTCACAGCACAGAAATAGAATCTTCTTTCTCTCTCAGGCAGGTTTCTTTCATTGATCCATGGCTCTACATGAATGAAATCTCTGATGGCTGCACCAGTGCTGAGCACTGCTCCACCTTCTGCATGGAGTCACTGCCCTTGCAATTGTGTCTCCTCAACAGTATGCTGAAACCACTTTGTCCTTGCACAATCCAGAATATTTTTGAAAATCAAGAAGAAAAAGTATATTTTTCTATGGGCCACAAGGTCAGGAGTTTACTCCCCAACTTCATAGAAGAATAGAATCAGTCAGGGTTGGAAGGGACTACAAGGATCATCTACTTCCATCCCTCCTGCCATGGGCAGGGACACCCTACACTACATCAGGCTGGACACAGCCTCATCCAGCCTGGCTGCAAACACCTCCACAGAAGTAGCCCCAACCACCTCCCTGGGCAACCCATTCCAGGCTCTCATCACTCTCATACTGAAGAACTTCCTCCTCACATCTAATCTGAATCTCCCCACCTCCAGCTTTGCTCCATTCCCTCTAGTCCTGTCACTACCTGAGAGCCTAAAAAGTGCCTCCCCAGCTTTTCTGTAGGCCCCCTTCAGATACTGGAAGGCCACAAGAAGGTCACCTGGGAGCCTCCTCTTCTCCAAACTGAACAGCCCCAACTCTTTCAATCTGTCTTAATAGGAGAGGTGCTGCAGCCCTCTCTTTGCATCATTTGAGAGTAATTTTTGTTTAAGGAAATATATATATGCATATAACTATATATAAAATATCCACATAGAATCATAGAACAGTTTAGGTTGGAAAAGACCTTAATGATCATGCTGTTCCAACCCCCTGCCATAGGCAGGGACACCTCCCACTAGAACAGGTCACTCAAGGATTCATCCAGCCTGGCCTTGAACACCTCCAGGGAGGGAACAGCCACAACCTGCCGGGGCAACCTGTTCCTGTGTCTCACCATCCTTGCTGTGAAGAACTTCCTCCTAACATCCCGTTTAAATCTCCCTATGCCAGTTTAAACCCATTACTCCTCATCCTACCCTTACAAGTCCTTGTAAACAGTCCCTCCCCAGCCTTCCTGTAGGCCACTTCCAAATAGTGGAAGGCTAACACAAGGTCTCCTCAAAGCCTTCTTTTCTCCAGGCTGAAGAGCCCCAACTCTTGTAGCCAGTCCTCATAGCAGAGCTGCTCCAGCCCTCTGAGCATCTTCATGGCCTCCTCTGGACTCTCTCCAACAGTTCCATGTCCTTCTTGTGTTGGGGGCTCCAGAACTGCACACAATGCTCCAGGTGGGGTCTGACAAGCTCACGTGCAGCTCATCTCCAGCACAGCACTTGGTTTAATGTTTAGGCAACTGTCCTGTTGGGGCAAAAGAGGCCCAGACTTGTTTGTGACTCCAGTGCCCTGTTGGATTAGCTAGGTTTCAAATTTTTCTCCTGCCAGCGGTGTGTTTTGTCTCAAGGGGTGATTGAAGGGGTCTGCTCTGGGAGGGCCTCACTGACTTGCCTGTGGGCTCTGCACGCTGGCTCTGCATTGCCAACTCTCTGCCCAAGGACTCTTGCTGCCTGCCCTTTACTTGTGGTTTTGGCATCACGCTCGACTCCCGCTGCCTTCTTTGTGTTGTGGTTGTACTGAGAACGCAATTTGGCATTATAATTTCTGGGATGATTACCTCAACGCAGTGTCTCGGATTGATCAGATAGTACTTTGTGAGTAAATTTGGCTACTAATTTACTGGAGTCTCTGGGTTTCCCACCAATAGCCCTGTTCGAGGGCAAAAGGGAATCCGTCTTGCAGCTGTGTGCTGGTTTGAACTGATTGGAGCATTTGAATGAGAAATTAGACTATAGGCTGAGAAAGGAAAAAAAAAGAAAATGATGATGCTACTTCACTCAGGTTTACTGAGAAAGAAAAAAAAACTAGTTGTAACCCAAATATAGGTAAAACAGACTGCTTTGGGCTATGTCCTTCCCGTGTTGGGGGCTCCAGAACTGTACACAGTACTCCAGGTGGAGTCTGATGAACTTGTGCAGTTGTATATATCTGTGTATATATTGTATATATAGTAATATATGTAATACTATATTATTATATGTATACAATATGTATATATTTATATATAATAATACGTATATATTGTATATATCTGTAATATATTGTAAATATCTGCTCGTATATTGTGCAATGTCCAGCACAGCACTTGGTTTATTGTTTGAGCACCTGTCCTGTTGGGGCAAAACAAGCCCAGACTTGTTTGTGACTCCAGTGCCCTGTTGGATTGCCTAAGTTTCAAGTTTTTCTCCTGCCAGTGGTGCGTTCTGTCTCAAGGGGTGATTGAAGGGGTCTGCCCTGAGAGGGCCTCACTGGCTTGCTATTGGGCTCTGCATTGGCAACTATCTGCCCGAGGACACGTGGTGCCCACCCTTTTGCTTTGGATTTTGGCAGCACGCTCGACTCCTGCTGCCTTCTTTGTGTTGTGGTTGTACTGAGAACACAATTTGGCATTATAATTTCTGGGATGATTAGCTCTATGCAGCATCTCAGACTAATCAGATATTACTTGGCTACTAATTTATTGGAGTCTCAGGGTTTCCCACCAATAGCCCTGTTTGAGGGCAAAAGGGGCTCCATCTTGCAGCTTAGCTGTGTGCTGGTTTGAAGTAATTGGAGGATTTGAATGAGAAATCAGACTATAGGCTGAGAAAGGAAAACACTGATGATGCTACTTCACTCAGGTTTACTGAGAAAGAAAAAAAATTGTTTAAGAGTTGTAACTCAAACATAGATAAGACAGACAGCTTTGGGCAGTAGCTGCTGCTGCATAACTCTCTCTCTCCCTGCTTTCATAGCTGGATCTGAATAATTTCACTTACTTCTTTCCTGCTGTTAATCCTCCTGGCCCATCTACCTTCATCTATCTGCTGCGTAAGACAGATGGTGAGATAAGATTGGGGAGGGGGGAAGGTGGCAGGGTGGTTAAAACCCCTTCTTAGGCACTTTGATCTCTGGGAGGAGTGTGGTGTTCCTGTATTACCTTTTCACTGTATATATCTGTAAATATCTGTTATGTATTGTAAATATCTGCTTGTATATTGTGCATAGTATTGTATTCTATTCCTTTCAATCTGTAAAAGGCTAGGACAGAGGGGATAGAAACACACTCGTCTCCATGAGATTTTACAATAAAATCAAGGGAGGCTCAAATGAAGAACTGAGAGACTTTTTCTATTGTGACACTGGATTGTGTGGGAAGGACTGGAGTATGTCACGGCAGACTAGATGCACATCAGTCTGGAGCTGCAGAGACAGGATTGAGGCTTGGCATTGCATGGTAACACTTCTTAACGTTCCTCCAAGACTTAATTATTACAATCAAATCTGCAGAAGGCATAAAATTAGGGGCATCCTACCTTTACATGAATAGATCACTAAAGAAAAGTCACTGCTTCTTTGAAAGTAGAGATAGACAATGAAAATGATAAATAAAGGGAAATGTATCCCTGTCCATAGCAGGGTTGTTGGAACTAGATGATCTCTAAGGACCTTTCCAACTCAAGCCATTCTATAAGTCTATGAAATTAACTTCCAGCCATCTGAGTCCTAGCCTGGGTTATTTCAAAGTATGGGGGGGTGGGGAACTGCCAAACCACCACAAGCTGGCAGCAGCAAATTGCTGTTCTTCACTCTCTGTGCTGGTTTGAACTAATTGAAGGATTTAAATGAGAAATTAGGTTATAGGGTTATAGACTGAGAAAGGAAGACATTGATGACTCTACTTCACTCATAGGTTTACTGGAAAATGTATAAAAGTTAGAACCCAGATAAAGATAAGACAGAGCTGTTTGAGCCACACTCATTGCTGCATCTCTCTCTCTGCCTTCTTAGCTGGATCTGTGTAATTTCACTACTTTCCTGCTGCTAACCCCCCTGGCCGATCTACTTGACTTACCTGGCACATAAGACAGATAGTGGGGTAAGATTTGGAAGTGGAAGGAAGGTGTTAGGGTGGTTAGAAACACCTCATAGGGACCCTGATCTCTGGGAGAGGTGTGATGTTTCTGTATTACCTTTTTATTGTATATATCTGTAATATATTGTAAATATCTACTCGTATATTGTGCAAAGTTGCAATATAAAGCTTCATTCCTTAACTTCCACCTGTCTGAGTGTAGCCTGGGCAATTTCACAGTGGGGGTGGCAGGGAACTCCCAAACCACCACACCCTCCAACCTGAATTTTGCGTAGGGTATGTTTTCCCTTCCCTAAATTGCTTCTGAAAAATCCCTGTGGAACTTTTTTTTTTTTTTAAATAGTTCCTAACTTGGTATTCAAACCTTTAATAAGTTGTAAGTAGTTAATTGTTCTGGGGTTTTGTTTTGGTTTGGTTTTTGGTGCAGGTATTTGTGTTCATATTTATGCATATTAATTTTGAATATTTATAACAGCAACTCGAGGATAGGCAGGGGATCAGACCCAGCCAACATGGATTTAGGAGGGACAGGTCCTGCTTGACCGACCTGATCTCTTTTTATGACCAGGTGACCTGCCTGGTGGACGAGGGGAAGGCTGTGCATGTAGTCTGCCTGGACTTCAGCAAAGCCTTTGACACTGTCTGCCATAGCAAACTCCTGGCCAAGCTGGCAGCCCCATGGCTTGGACAGGAGCACTCTGTGCTGGGTTAGGAACTGGCTGGAGGGCTGGGCCCAGAGAGTGGTGGTGAATGGTGCCATATCCAGCTGGTGACCAGTCACTAGTGGTGTGCTCCAGGGACCAGTGCTGGGCCCGGTCTTGTTTAATGTCTTTATTGATGATCTGGATGAGGGGATTGAGTTCATCATCAGTAAGTTTGCAGTGACACCAAGGTGGGAGCAAGTGTCAATCTGTTAGAGGGTAGGAGGGCTCTGCAGAGAGACCTGGACAGATAGGCACAGTCCAACACCATGAGTTTTAACAAGTCCAACTGCTAGGTTCTGCGCTGTGGCCACAACAACCCCATGCAGTGCTACAGGCTGGGGACAGAGTGGCTGAGAAGAGCCAGGCAGAGAGGGACCTGGTGGTACTGGTTGACATGAGCCAGCAGTGTGCCCAGGTGGCCAAGAAGGCAAACGACATTCTGGCCTGTATCAGGAATAGTGTGGCCAGCAGGAGCAGGGAGGTCATTCTGCCCCTGTAATCAGCACTCATTGGGCCACACCTTGAGTACAGTGTGCACCTCTGGGCCCCTCAATTTAAGAAAGATTCTGAGGTGCTTGAATGTGTGCAGAGAAGGGCACCAAGTTCTGGTGAGAGGGCTGGAGTACAGCCCTGTGAGGAGAGACAGAGGGAGCTGAGGGTGTTCAGTTTGGAGAAGAGAAGGCTCAGGGGTGACCTCACTGCTGTCTACAACTGCCTTAAGGGAGGTTGTGGCCGGGTGGGGGTTGGTCTCTTCTCTCAGGCACCCAGTGATACAACAAGAGGACACAGCCTCAAGCCAGGGCAGGTTTACACTAGACATTAGGAAGTTCTTCACAGAGTGATGGCATTGGAATGGGCTGCCTGGAGAGGTAGAGGAGTCACCATCCCCGGAAGTGTTTAAGAGGAGACTGAATAAGGCACTTAGTGCCATGGTTTAGTTAATTAGAAGGGTTAGGCGATAGGTTGGACTCAATGATCCCAGAAGTCTTTTCCAATCTGTGATTCTGTGAAATGCTGGTTTCTTTAGTGACAGAAGAATTATTATTTACTATATAAATGGCTCTGGATCTTTCTTTCTAGTGCTGAGCTTGTATTTCCAGTCCATCCCCTTGTGTACCATGGAGATATTGCATGAGAGAGGAATGGGAACTGTTGGATACTTCTGGTAATGTTTCTTTAGCAAATCATTTTGTCAGGTTATTCTTCTCTTTGCAATATCAAATCACTTGTTATCAAGTGACTTGATACTCCCTGAGGCTGCACAAGATTCACATCATCTGGCTATTGCAGAAACACTTAAAACAGCTGTTATTTTTCTGACTTTCAAGTGGATTCTTTACTTTTAGGTACAGAATTCAGAGTGCTGGTTGTTATTCTCTTGCTGATTCTCAACAGAAAACACTACTTTTGTGAAACCTCATAGCAGTCATTTTACCTCTAGCCATATCAGCCACTTATTTTCACAGTTAGTGACTCCCAACATGCTGCTGTAAGAATGAGCTTCTAGAAGTTGCATGTGAGTCTGTTTCCATCATAGAGACCTGAAAAACTAGGGGAGCAGGTCTCCAGGCTGTGACCCAGTCCACCTGGGCTCAAGTTCTTTGGTTTTGCCACAGATTTCTTCAGGGCAAAAATCACAAAGTTTGTTTTCCAGGGCTGAGTTTTACAAAAGTCCTGTCTCATGCTTAGAGAGATCTTTCATGCTCCCTTGCATTGAATTTTGACCTGAAAAATCCTCCTCAACCTTGCACAGCAACTTACTTTACTCGTTCCATACAGATGGTGTGAGCTTTGTTTAAGCAAACAGTTTTGTCCAAGTGATTGGAGCCGTCACAATTGCTTTTAGCTCCCAGATTGCCTTTGCCTTTGAACATCCAGTTTAGAACAGGCAAAGACAACTGCCAAACAACCACAACTGGTGGTTTACAACAACTGGTTACCTCATACTGTAGGTGGTGTCTTTCTGAGTGTTTCAAGAGCAGCAAAAGGAGGCCTGTTTAGGGCCATCTTCACATTTAGGGCTTCCAAATGCCTGTCCCACATGTTCCTACAGCTTTACACTGCTAGGAATGCTATCGTGCCTGAAATAGGTAGAGATAAATATTTAATCCAAATGGAAATGCTGACCTGCTGTCTCACTCTTGGCTGACACAGAGCTTATAGCACCTTCAGGCAAGCAGGAGGAAAAGAAGGAGGTCTTGGATGTATTTTGTCTCTGCCCTTGAATCCTGTATGATCCTGTGCTTGTCATTGCATTTTGTTACCCAAAATCATCTCAGAAAGTGTTCCGATAAGAGAGCTGTAACACCATAGAGTTCACATTTTTGTATTACAGGACTATGATGTGTTTCTGCCAACAGGTCCCTTGGGAACTCTTTGGCTGCTTTTGCAATTTATCTGCTAAATAGCTGGCTCATTTAAAGAGGCAGGAACACTGTATCCTCAGGAGTGCGTGCTGAGCAAGTCTCTTAAAGACATGCCAAAAGATTTCCCTGTTTCTGTGGGTACAATATTTGGAATATTACAGAAAATGAAGAAAAAAAAAAAATACAGTAGAGGTTGTGTTTGTTCCGATGTGAGGAGACAGTGCACCAGGGCTATGGAGAGAGGGCAAATGTAAAGGATGCTCAAAGTGTTACCATGTGCGTTTGTGGCTGGATTGTTTTATTCCATTAAAAAAGGACAGAATGGAAGGCTCAGATTTAATCAAACAGATTTCTGTGAGTATCAGAACTTCCAAATCTTGGCTCCTCCTAATTCTTTCTTTTTTTTTTTTTTTCTTTGTGTAGTTCCAGTGTTGTTCTCTATATGAATCCTCCTGTGTTCAATAAATCAATCTCTACGGCCATGGCAGTTATAGCCATGCCTCTCTTTGGATGCACTGGCATCTAAAGTTATTGCTCTGCAAACTTCCTGTGAGGGAGAGTTTCAGAATCATAGAATAGTTTAGGTTGGAAGGAACCTCAAAGATTATCTAGTTCCAACCCCCTGCCATAGGCAGGGACACTTCCCACTAGAACAGGTCACCCGAGGCCTCATCCAACCTGGCCTTGAACACCTCCAGGGAGGGACCAGCCACAACCTCCCTGGGCAACCTGTGCCGGTATCTCACCACCCTCACTGCAAAGAACTTCCTCCTAGCATCCCATTTAAATCTCCTCTCCTCCAGTTTATACCCATTACCCCGTATGCTGTCATAACAAGACCTTGTCAATAGTCCCTCTCCAGCCTTCCTGTAGGTCCCTTTCAGATACTGGAAAGCCACTCCAAGGTCTCCTCAAAGCCTTCTCTTCTCCAGGCTGAAGAGCCCCAACTCTGGTAACTGGTTCTCATAGCAGAGCTGCTGCAGCCCTCTAAGCATCTTCATGACCCTCCTCTGGACTCACTCCATGTCTTCCTTGAGTTGGGTGCTCCAGAACTGTACACAGTAAATTTAAAAAACATTTAAAATCAGCTTTTTCTTCTATATTTGGAGCACCGTTCTCAAAATTTTGGCATTTTCAAGAACTCTGCCTGTCTGTCAGGTTTGCTTTACCAGCTAACAAGGGAACTGGCAGCATAACTCAGTTCTGCGTTTAGGTTAGAACACTGAAGCAGTAACATCTGTGATTTATTACTTGTGTAATGGTCAGTCTGATCTGGGATTATAAACATTCTTGGTTCCACTACAGAAGACAGGCAAAAATCCAGGTGATGACAGCACTGTCCTCAGGTTACATGAGTAAATGCTGTACACTCACTTGGGTAAGTGAAAAGCTACGCAGGAACAGATTGTTACAGTCAGGCTCCACACGCAACAAGAAGGGATGATTATACCACTGCTGGCATTTGCAATCAGCAAAGAACTGCCTCCAAAAATCTGTACGATCGCTTTGTGCCCTCTCAAACGTGTCTCAAAGGCTTTCTGTCAGATTTTGCTCTCCAAAGAGCCCAGCCACTGGCAGGACCTGGGCTCTTTTCTGACCAAACAGCTAGCACTCAGCAAAATTAGCTTAATGAGCACCTGCACAAAGCACTTGTCTGCTGAGGGCTTTAGCTTGGACCTCCCAGTCTCTGCAGCTGATGGAGCAACCCTAGCATCAGGGCTACAGGTAGCTGGTTCTGAGTTGTCACCCAAGAAAAAGGGCTGGAGGCAATGTTTTGCCAATTTTACACAAAATCCCCAAGCTGAGTGCTAATAGGCAGAGCATCGGACTACAAATCCAGCTAGGATATGAGTATGATGTGGGTAAAGGTGAGGTTGATGAGAGCAAACCTGTTGTTATAAACTTTCTCTATGTTTTTCCTACTCTGAAAATTGTAAATGCCTCACAAAACACAAAGGTGTTTGGTTGCCTTTTCTTAGCCCTGAAAATGCATGCATGAATGCATGCCAACATTTGAGTGGCCTCAGTGGAGTGTTGGTTCTGTCCTGCTGACAGGATTCCTAGACAGGGCTAGAGCACCTCTTCTATGAAGAGAGGCTGAGGAAGTTGGGGCTGTTCAGTCTGGAGAGCAGAAGGCTCTGAGGTGACCTTATTGTGGCCTTTCAGTATCTGAAGGGGGCCTACAAGAAAGCTGCAGAGGGACTTTTTAGGATGTCAGGTAGTGATAGGACTAGGGGGAAATGGAGCAAAGCTAGAAATGGGTACATTCAGACTGGATGTTAGGAAGAAGTTCTTCACCATGAGACTGTGAGAGCCTGGAACATGTTCCCCAGGGACATAACTGAAGCCCTGTCACTGGAGGCATTTAAGGCCAGGCTGGAGGAGGCTGTGGACAGCCCGATCTAGTGTAAGGTGTGCCATGGCAGGGGGATTTGAACTAGATTATCCTTGAGGTCCCTTCCAACCCTGGCTGATTCTATGATTCGAGGGGTCTAATACAGGTGTCCTGTGTATATGTCTTCTGCTATGACAGCATCCAGAGGATCCAATAGGAGACCAGAGTCCTACTACCCTTGGTTTTACAGTGAGGAAATTCTTTAGTAGGAGTCACATTTTTCACCAAGACCCATAAGCCTAACACCCATAGGGTAAAAAGACAACAGTAAATGAATGTGTTGTCTGTTTTCCAGTGAGAAAAACATAAGCAAAAAATCATGTTTCAAAATTTCTCAGATTGAGTTTGGGTAGGGAGACACAAGTGTGTATTACAGAACCACAGAAAACATTCAGTTGGAAGAGACATCCAAGCTCATCCTGTCCAACCCTTGGCCCAGCACTGAAGAGTCAACACTAAACCATGAACCATGCCCCTAAGCACCAGGTCTGAACAGCATTTGAACACCTCCAGGGATGACAACTTCACGATTGCCCTGGGCAATGTTTGAGAATCTTCTCTATGATGAAATATCTCCTAGCACCCAGCCTGAACATCCCCTGGCTTGAAACCATTTACTCTGGTCCCATTGCTTGCCATCAGAAGTGTCAAGGGAAGAGGTCTTCAGTGGATGGACTTCACTGGGATAAGAATCCAGTAATTGAATCAGGACAAGAAGTCTCCTTTTTCATGTTGCATGATTGAGCCAGCAGTGTGCATGCCTAGACAGCAATTGTGTCCTGGGCTGCAGCAAGAGCAGCGTGGCCAGCAGGGCAAGGGAGGGGATTCTTCCCCTTTATTCTGCTCTTGTCAGACCTCACCTGGAGTACTGTGTGCAGTTCTGGAGTCCCCAACACAAGAAAGACATGGAACTGTTGGAACCAGTCCAGAGGAGGCCATGAAGATGCTCAGAAGGCTGAATAACCTCTGCTATGAGGACAGAGTATGAGAGTTGGGGCTTTTCAGCCTGGAGAAGGCTTCGAGGAGACCTTATAGCAACCTTTCAGTATCTGAAGGAGGCCTACAGGAAGGCTGGAGAGGGACTATTTACAAGATCTTGTAATGACAGGAGGAGGGGTAATGGGTATAAACTGGAAGAGGGGAGATTTAAACTGGGTGTTAGGAGAAAGTTCTTTCCAGTGAAGGTGGTGAAACACTAGCATAGGTTGCCCAAGGACCCAAGTTGTGGCTGCTCCCTCCCTGGAGGTGTTCAAGGCCAGGTTGGATAAGTCCTTGAGTGACCTGTTCTAATGGGAGGTGTCCCTGCCTATAGCGGGTGGTTGAAACTGGATGATCTTTGAGGTCACTTCCAACTTAAACCATTCTATGATTTCTTACCAAGCTTTTTCTTAGTATGCTTTGGTTAGTGTCAAGAAAGTGTTTGGAATCTACCAGCTCTCGTGGATGTTTGTGCTTCATGTCAGGCACAACTACAAAACTGTAACCTCATTACTATTAAAGTCCTGGAAGCTCTACTGCTTTCTTCTGCAGGGAGACCTTGCAAGATGGAGTCTATTAAGGCACTAGGAAAGCTTAAGTGGGTTTTGTTTTGTGTTAGCGTGTCCAATTTTTCACTTGCAGAGAGGAGAATACTTGAAACCGAATGAGGCAAGTGTAGAACTCAAAATCATAGATAATTTATGATTCTGAGAAGGAAATTAAGTGTGAAAAGTAAGTCATTAATATCGAGTCTCTTTAATGACCATTAATGAAAATGGGCATGTCTTCAATACCACATAGAGAGGAGAGCCCTCCAGGCTGTATTTTAATGGCTTTCTTAGACTGCATGTGTTTGAAGCATAGGTTTCAAATCATTCTATGCAAAGAACAGGGCTTGCTCTGTGACAGCCTGTCAAGTGTTTGTGAAGTTGAGGCGAGATCTAAAAATGCTTCAAGCTTGAACAGAGCATCCTCAGAAGTCCTCTGCTGCTTATCTGTTGCACCACGTTTATTTTCCGGCGTTGCATCCCGAGTTTTACTGAACTTTACGTTGTTATTTTCTTATCAAGCCTAAAAAGAAGTCTTGACAACGCCGGAACTGAAGGTCCTTTCTGTAGTTCTTTGCTTTTGTGCCCTCTTTCTTCCAATTGTCCCTGTTAAACATGAGCTAGCCTGAAAGTAAACCATTTAAATGAAGGGAAATTTTCTTTTTCATCTTTTTTTTTTTTTTTTCCCCCTAGCTCTCGGCTTGCCTACTTAAAAATGTCCTTGTGCTTCTGCTGCGCTATTCTTTATTCTGCCTTTAAAGAATCCTCTGTTCTCTGATCAGAAAATCAGGAGGGGGGAAATTTAAAAAAAAAAAAAACAACAAAAAAACCCCCTACTTTTATTAAAATAAAGGCATTTCAGTCAGACTGTTCTATAGTGCTATGCTATATCACAAAATCTTACCCATAAAAGATGTGTCATTTTTCTTCCCAGGTACACAGATGTTTTAAAGGCTTTATATCAGGAATATACACAGGAAAAAAAAAAAAAAAAGAAAAAAGTTACCCCTTTACAACCAGAAAAGTGGTTGCATTTGCTTCAGGAGAAGAAATTAGTCTTGAATCAAATATTACTGCAGTCATCTGTCTTGTCAAAGAAATCAGAAATTCCTGCCTTCGCGATCACAGCACAACAAGCAGAGACTGACTTTTTTTTCCTATGAATCAAACTCATTTTTAGCTAATGCTGAAGCTCCAAACTTTCAGGAAATGGTTTTTGCAAGCTAAAACCCAGAACTTTTTTCTCACCGCACTCTTAGGCATCTGGCACTTTTGGTTTTTTTCCCCCCAGCTCTTTCATGGTGTTTCAGCTGCTCTTCAGGCCCGTGCTTGAGCACAGTCACATCTTAGCTCTCAATGGGAAAGGCTCAGGCATGGGAAAGGCTCACTGTTAGCTGGGTCACTCCCAGTTTCAGCTGGGAGTTTCCCTTCTTTTACCATGCAATTTACTAGATGATCTCTGGTTTATGCCTCTATCTACAAGAGGAGAAGAAAAAAAGCTAGGTCTCTGTTTTGGAGGGTGTTGTAGTTTAGCCCCAGCCAGCAGCTCAGCCCCACAAAGCCACACATAGAACCACCTCCCTACTCGCTGGTGGGATGGGAAAGGAAATCGGCAGGAAAAAAGCAAAACCACTATGGGTTGCTGATTTCTTGAAATACCCAATCTTGCTCTGGCTGCTCCCCCAAACCCCTTTCCATCCATTTATTTAACATGCCCCCCGCCCAGGTTCTTAGGGTATATGGGTACAGGAGTGAAGGGAGGAGGTGGACGGGAAGGGGTTAACCCTATCCTAGACAAATCCAGGACAAAAGTTAACTCACTTCTGAACATCACCTCTCAAGCAATCCTGTCACCTTTGATCGGTGTTACTTCATTTTAGCTGTTATTCCACTCCAAGGGTCCTCATTTTCCTTCATTTGCAGGTTTTTGCTTCTTTTCAGAAAAAGGCTGAGGATCTTCAGCTCTATATACACCTCATATTTTTCATATTCAGTGCAGCAGACTCTCCACTTAATGAACCATAGGTTAATAATTCCACATAAACAATGAATTAAGACCCATCAATATTCTTTTCTCAACTGTGAAAACAGCTGCTGTTCATACTGTTCTGCTCTGTGCCTTGTCATCTTCTTCCATTCTTACCCCCAATCTTTCATTCCATCTGACAAATACATTACAAGGAAGCAGCTTCTCCACTGTGGCAAATGGAATCTTCTCTTTGACTGATTATTTTTTATGATCAGTAAGTCCCATCATCCATTCAAAAGATAAAAATGTCATCTTTGGAGTCACTCTGCAGAAGCTGTAGGGAGATGCCAACATCCATCAAATGTAATTTACGAAAATATTCTCCTTTCAGATTAATAAATTGCTTGGTAGCCTGTCAGCAATGCCAGCTAACAAAATAATGTATTTACTAAGCATGCTGTACAAAAAAA